>JAOBAS010000008.1:30251246-30264130 GCA_025311575.1 Elanoides forficatus | reverse complement strand
ACTGAACTCAAAACATAGCACCGTACCAGCTACTAGGAAGACAATTAACTCTATCCCAGCTGAAACCAGGACACCTAGCAAGGTAATGATGATTCAAACAGTAGATGTATTCAAGGCAAGGTGAGATAAACTCTCCCGAAGTACGGTGGAGGCAGCGTGGTGGTGCGGGGGGAAGGCGAGGGTCCGGGAGCCCCCGGCCAGGTGTCCAGTGATCTGCTCCTCTTCCTCACCGCTTCCCCATCGCCCTCAGCATCTCCTCTTCGGAGGGGGGAGGCGGGCAGGGGCTGGCGGGCGGTGGGTCCCACTGCATTTCACAGGAAGGAGCTGAGGCCAAGATAATCACCTCTAAAACCAAAATCAATGATGTTTTGGACACGGGACAGATGGATGCACCAAATAAGGACAGCCAGCGCCGGATTCCCAAGGGTCTGAGCTTTATCTGAGCCTGTTTGTTCTCTTCTTATCGAGTAGGGGTGTACCTGGTACCTGTGCCAGTGCCAGTCCTGGCTGGTTTTTCTTTCACCTTCTCATTAGAGAGAAAAGGGAACTTCTGCTATGTTTAAAGAGCAGGGGTGGGAAGAAAACCCCACTGACAGCATATGCCTTGTGACAGCACTAGCACATTCATTGTGAAAGTGATGGGCAGCTAATGATGTCAGTGCAGGAAAAAAACCAAACCGTGTTTGTTTTTTTTTTTTTTCTCAAAAGCTCTGGCCTGAGAAGGAGCTGCAGAAACAATCACAGCCTGTGAAATCAGGGCAGTATTAAAAAAAAAAAAAAAAAAAGAGGTTGGGGGGAAAGGAGGATATATAAATAGTGCCAGCTGGATGTGAAATCAATCTGGCATTTCAAAATAATGAAAATATTTCTTTCGCATTCATTTGGTCTGGCATGTAACATCAGCGCTGCTGCCACATCGTCATTCAGAGTTAGGACGCCGGAAAGGAGACACCAACTGCCTCTCAGCCCCCCAGACCAGGATGCTATTGTGGGACAGTGCCGCAGATACAGCTCCACCGGGAAGGATGCTCCAAGCAGCAAGTAAACAAGCAGGAACACTCCCCAGATCCAGGGCAGCAGATGGAGGGGGGGTCCTCAGAAAAAAAAAATTATATTTTGCAATCTGCAGGAGCAGTTGCTGAAGGGTAGCTGCAGCTGAGATATGAGGGCTGGTGGCAATGGCACAACCTTTCCTATGTAAAATCTTGCATTATTTGAGTCGGGCTTCTTTCAATCTAAATCCTCAGTTTAGAGGTAGGCATTTTAAGTTTGAGCTTCCCATACACACAAGATGAGAAAAATCTTTCCAAAACGTATGGCACGGCCTTGACTCAGGCTCTGTTGGATGGTCTGAGCATCCCAATTTTCAACAGGAGGAATGAACTTCTTCAGTCTTCTTTGTCTTGACCCTCGTTTCCAGCCACCTCTCTCTTCCAGAGTTACGCTACCACTGGTAAGTGCTGTCAAAACAATGAGGAAAAGCGACTTTCACTTCTCTGTGCTGTGGACACACACGCACCTGACCCCTTTTCTTCACCCAAAGCTGGGAGCTGTGGGGACGAAGACCCATTTTCATGAACGAGGCATCTTGTTGAGCAAACAAACCCCGGCCCTTTTTCCGAAGCAAGACACACCAAAGGCAGGGTGTCACTTTAATGAACTGGGCGGACTTTGCAAGTGAAGGCTCCAGATTTACTTGGACAAGTGACAGAGGGACACTGGGGAGGAAGAAGGACCAAAAGCAAATTGGGAAAAGCAAAGGGGTCTCCATGGGTTGATATAAAGAGGAAGTTGCTGTAAATCAAGCTGAGTTAGACCCTGCGAGGACAGCAAGCACCTAAGTCCTTTCTGTGGCATAAACAGAAAGCAGACAAGAGGTGAGTAAGGAGGCAGTAAGGGAAGAGGCAAGTACAAGAGATGTTCAGGTAATGCATCAAGCTGAAAAAACCACCATAATTCAGTTTTCTATAAGCAAATGTTAAATACTTAGGGTAGAACCAAGGAAGCTGTTGGGTATTAGGGCATGAAAATTCATGGGAAAAAACAAAGGAGTGTGGTCAATGCACCTTACCACATAGGCAAGATCATCTCCATCCTGGGACCCCTAAAGACTCATTCACCAGATTGCATGAAATCATTAATCCAACAGTAACTCCTTTTTCTGTAAACCTACTCAGTCAGAGGTGCTAACCCAGATTTAGAAAATGGGAAATTATTCATAGCCAGCTGACCACCGTCATCTTGATGTCAGGAGAGGCCTAGAACAAAATTTGGAGGACAAATGAAAAATAAAAAGGTGTTCAGGGGGAAAAAAACCCACCTGTGAAATTCAGACTAGGTTTAGCAGGAGTAGCTCAAGCCAGCCTAGCCTGATGGACAACCGCAGGATGAGTAGATAACTGATAGATAATTGAATTTCTAGGCACAAGAGATTAAGTAGATCTAATACAGCTGAATTGCAACAGATGATTTTGATACAGAGGTACCTGGAAAATTATCAGGGAGGCTAATTGTCATGGTTTAACCCCAGCCAACAACTAAGCACCACGCAGCTGCTCACTCACTTCCCCCCACCCAGTGGGATGGGGGAGAGAATCGGGAAAGAACGAAGTAAAACTTCCGGGTTGAGATAAGAATAGTTTAATAGAACAGAAAGGAAGAAACTAATAATGATAATAATAACAATAATAAAACGACAATAATAATAAAAGGATTGGAATATACAAAACAAGTGATGCACAATGCAACTGCTCACCACTTGCCAACCGATGCCCAGTTAGTTCCCGAGCAGCGATCCACCCTCCAGGCCAGCTCCCCCCAGTTTGTATACTGGGCATTATGTCACACGGTATGGAATACCCCTTTGGCCAGTTTGGGTCAGCTGTCCTGGCTGTGTCCCCTCCCAACTCCCTGTGCCCCTCCAGCCTGCTCGCTGGCTGGGCAGGAGAAGCTGAAAAATCCTTGACTTAGTCTAAACTCTACTTAGCAACAACTGAAAACATCAGCGTGTTATCAACATTCTTCTCATACTGAACACAAACCACAGCACTATACCAGCTACTAGAAAGAAAATTAACTTTATTCCAGCTGAAACTAGGCCACTAATGAAGATGGGTGTTAGTGTAAGAACAATGAGATGGGTAAAGGTTTGGCTCATAGTGAGAAACCGGTTTTGTACTTTAGGGGAGCATCAAGCCAGAAGGAACCTGCCAGTGGCATTCCTTACAGACAGGTCTTGGGTTTGCTTTTCTTAAATACTTACATGACTGGTTTTGGCACAGACAAATGAGAGCATACTGATGAATCCTGCTTCAATGTGCTGTCACTACAGAGTAGGATGGGGGCAGTTTTGGGGAAGAACTGGCTGAGTTTGAGGAGAGGGGTAATGTGTGCGAGGTGAGATGGGGTAACACATAACTGCAAAGTGATACACACAGGAAATTTTGTGCTATGCTCTGGGAAATTTGTCCATTAAAAGTCATCTGGCCTGGAGAGACCTGAGCACTGGACTTAACTGTGGGTGACTATGGAGAACAAATGTGAAGCGGCTATGAAAAATGCAAAGCAGCCCCAGTAGGTGCAAAAGCTAGTATAGAAGAAGGATATACTGAGCCCTAATGAAGGCACTGGCAGGCCCTGACTTATACAACTCCAATTACTCACTTTCAAGAGAGAGAAATCAAGTGCAGAAAAGGATATAAAACTGGGCTAAGGGGGAAAAAAATGACCTAACTGATAAAAGGTGGTTAAAAAGCTTTGGCTTGCTTTCCTCTGCAAAACTGAGGCTGAGAGGAGTTAAGGTTGCTGTCTATCGAAATAATGCAAGTGACCCCAAAGGAGGAATACAAACTATTTAAGCTGAGGAGATGGTCGACACAAAAGCAAATGGGTCTGAACTGTCTCCTATTAGCTAAGGCTGGAAACTAGAGGCTGTCTCTGGCTTGAGAGCAGCGAGGCTCTGGGACAGCCTTCAGACGGAGACAAATGCCCAGCTGGCATGAAGACGGAGTTTGAGGAGGGTGAGAAAGAGCTCTAAGCAAGGGGGCAAGACTTGAGGTTATACGAATTTAATTCCCACCCTATCTTCTTCTGTTTGAGTAGCCAGTAATCCATTGATGAGCCTCACAGCGGACTCTGTTTACTCTGCGCTGTATCAATGTTTATCTCATTCGTGGCAGAAAAAGCAAAGCCGGGAAATGGGAATTTAACTCTGAGGAGAAACGCTGGTGCCCTCGCTCGCGAGCTGTGAAGGGCAGATCTGCCTCCGGGTCTCAGCAGACTATTCTTCAGCCATCTTCCATTCATCGTTGGGAACGAGAGCTAAATAACTCCCAGCCTGTTTCATAACAGAGAGACTAGCCTCTCCGAGAGGTAAGACACTTCCTTTCTTTGCTTGAAACATCATGAACTTTCAAACTTGGCAAGGCTCTTTTGAGTTCGATCTAATAATAAACCCAAACCTTCCATCGCACAAAAGCAATGAGTCTGAACTTGCCTGAACTTGCCTGGGGGAGCTGACATCCAAAGCTCTGCCATTCCCTCAAAAGCCATTCTCCTTTTTGCAAGGACAGGATGTTGTTGTAACAGGGCATCCTTGCTGTTTACTCAGCCTCCCTTCCTCGTGATGAAATCCCTCTATAGCGACTCTGGAGGTCCTCCTTCAGCTCCGGTTTTGAGCATACAATGTGCTGCCCAACTAATCCCCGCTCTTTTCTATGAGTGATTTATGGAGACTCGAAGGACATTGAGACTCAGCACATTCTCTGTTTTCCAAATGTTGGTGCAACGAGAGTGGTACTTTTCCTGCCAGTGGGAACCTGAAAGACCTGATGGGCTTTGCTGGCAGGACTCGATGTCAGTGAAAGGGCCGCCAAGCCGCCCGCGGAGCAAGAGGAAGTACAAATGTGTGTTTGCTTTGACTTCCACTGGGAACCACGGAAAAAATATTTTGACTTGATTTTACAGTTCAGTTTCTCGTTAGCACAATGCGAGCGCTCGGCCAGTGATCAGAAATGACCTTGCTTAATTTGCATTGGTTCCCGTTCAGTTATTAGGCACAATTGACATTAGAAGAACAAAAAAACAACCGTTGCATTGAAGAGTGAAATACTTCTTCTCTTCTCATCAATTTTTTCCTTGTGGTACCAGTTCTTTTTGAAAAAGAGAATGGTCTTACATCATCATGAAGTATTTATTCTGGGAGGGAGGAGGGGAGTCTGCGATGTTTGTTCTAGTTATCTAAATTTAAATGACTAACTTAAGCACGTAATCTCCCTAGGCTGCCTATAAAAACCAATGGAGAGGGAAGGGCCCCTCTAGTGAGCAGTTCAAAGGCTCTTGCTTAAGCGAGCAATGTTTTATTACCATGCTGTGCAATATAACAGGTGTTTAGGGTTATATTTTATTTTACCTTCTCGCATGCTCCTGTTCTCCAGGATGATGTGAAAAGCACAAGAAGTGCTCTGTATATCTGGATTTGTTACCCACCATCTGCCTATATTTCATTATGCAAATCACAAAACTACTAGAGCACAAGGGAATGAAATAGGTGACTGACTTCCCCCTGTATAAAAACAAAGAGCCCACTCCGACGCTGAGTTTGAAGCTCAGCAATTTTTACCTATGGAGGAGCGGAGAACGCTGGTGAAAACCCATGCCTTATAGTTGGAGTTGGAAAGTGAATTTGGACTCATATGGGCCTGATCCAGATCTTGTGGAAGTTGGGAAGCCCACGATTTAGGAACAGTTACACTAAATTATTCCCAAATCCATTTTGCCCATCGTCCTATTTGCAGTGGGGGCCACCTGCAGATGCTTTTGGTCAATGCTGAAATGGGTTTGTAATAGGCAGGCTGCGACGTTTGGTCACATCCTAATCCTCCCCAGACAGAAGCTGGCTGAAGTCAGGTCTGACACGTGGATGTTAGTTTCCCTTCTGCATGTTATCTTAGCATTAACTATTAAAAATATAGGTTTTCTTGCTGCCTGTATAATAGGGAGAAGCTGTAGCTACAATACCTCACCTTTAAAGAAGCAGTCTTCTTGTAAGACAATCAAGGGGAAAAGGTTTAGCTGAAATTACTGAGAGTACTCAGAGAGCAGTTACCAGGTGAACACTGTCAGACTGGAAAGATTTATTGAGCTGGATCCCTAGGGATATGGCCTGGATTCAGGACTATTCAGTATTTTCATTAATAATTTGGATGAAGAGGTAGAGAGCCCCTTTTTTTAGAGTTTCAGCGAAGAGCAAGAGACACTAGGGAGGAGAGGATTAGCGCTCAGGAGATCTCAGTAATTAGAGGAATGATCTGGAAATAAACAGGATGCAATTTAGTCAAGACAAGCGCAAATCTGCACCTACGTTGAAATAATCAGCTCCACCGGCACACGGTGGGAGAGAGCAGCCAGGGAGCAGCTCTGCCAGGAGGGAGCTGGAGGTTATGATGGAGCAATGACTCAGCTGTGGAAGGAAGAAACATTGGGCTGGGTCGGACAGACGGGGATGTCGCATGTTAGGCAAGGTCCTTCAAGATCGCTGGGACCAGTTTCTGGCATTACACCTCAGGACAGACGTGGCCCTAGTCCCGAGGAGAGCAAGGCTACGGAGAGCCTCCAAAACAGAGCCTAAGAGGAGAGAGAAAGCATTTGTATTTAGCCTGGGGAAGGCAAGGCTGAAAGGAGACGCAATAACAATCTTCAAGCGCAGTTAGTCTGCCAAAAAGAGGAAGGTGGTGAACTATTCCGTGTCCAGAAATTATCCTCTGTGGTTTAACCACGATTTTCTGTGGTTAGAAAAAAAGCGAGAGGTAGGGAGAAATTGAGATGGTAGATAAGTTGACTTTACTGCTTTACTTATGAAGTGCCTTGGGGCATAAAGCACATGATCAAACATAGTCTAGTTACTGCAGCTTAATGAGTTATTGCCTGTTGGCTGAACCATACTAATTAACCATGTGTGCGCTCTTAGCCTGCCTCAATTGCCAGATGAAATGGGCTCACTTAAATACTTGTGTTTTACTTCGCAGATGAGGCAGGCTAAAAGCTTGCGTAAGATCAGTAATTACAGCTCAGCTGATGGAGGGTGACTTCTAAGGGATGGGAACTTGTCCTTAGTGCTCAACGGTAACGCTGGCGCTGTTATATCTGGGAATAATAAAAGGGATTTGACAAGGGAGGAGGAGCAGAAAACAGACTTAAATATATACAGGATGTTAATTCACAGGCTTATGTCAATAGGAAAGTGGCTTCATACGAGTGTATTGGAAATGTAGTGACACTGAGTTTTATAAAAAATCTCAGTATTTTCTGTTTGGGAAGGCTTGTAATATGGTGATTTAAAAAACATAGCACTGAGAACACTACAGAGCACTGAACACATTTCTCTTGCAACTGCACGCACACTTGCTTTAGGTCTTTCCTGGTTTTTTACTGTTTTCCAGTAAAGTATTTTTTTTGACTCATATTCTCATGCTGCCCTCCAATTGTTGCTCTTAGCTATCAGTAATGGCTGTTGCAGTTTCTTCTTTCGATAAGCTGCTGTCTTCCTTTTACTGTGATGAGTAGCAGCTGTTGGAGTGGAGCCTTCCTGGTGCAGGTAAGTGTGGGGTATACAGTGCTCCAGTTTTCTTCTGATGTCTGTCCTTCCTTCCTTCCTTCCTTCCCTCATTACTTCCTATTTTTTTACACCTCTGCAGTTGTTTTTCCACTGTTATCACCAGTTTGAATTATGTTGCTAAGGATGAACATTTGGATGCCGCAGTCTTAGGGAAGTTTTTTGTTTGCAGCAGTATTTCTGTCTGGATGCTGTATGTTGTCCCTTATAAAGTAATTTATTCTTTTGCTTATGGCATGCCATCTAGGGAGGCAGCAGACTTGGCAAATTTGCTTAGCAGACATACTTGAGAAGTGCTAAGTGAAATGGAATCAGAGACTTCTACTTTGTTAATTTATTGCTGTTTTATAGAATCACATAAATGAGCCTGGAAAGGACCTCAGGAAGTTCTCTCTTTCCTTCCCGTGCTCAGGGCAGGATCAAATAAATCACCGCCCTTTCTGATTGATGTTTGTCTAACCTGTTTTTGAAGCCCTGCAGTGGTGCAAACCCCAGTCCCGCAGGACAACCTTCCCTGTACTTTCCTATCTTCAACCACTCCATCCAATCCAAAATACATAGCTGATGACAAGTTACACACAGTTCAGCCTAAACCAGCCAAACTACATTTATTTGCTGCTGTGATCCTTTCAATTTTCTGTAGGGAAGAGAAATGCTAGAAATCTTCATAGAGATTATTTGATAGCATAAATGTTTTGTAATCTAATTTAGTCTAAAGATGATTGTTTTCCCTTCAGGACATAGATTTTTGCATTGGGAGAGGAACTGCAACATACCGGGAGCTATAATGCTACAGTAGTAGAGTATACATCGCATTTCCCAAGTGCCTGCAACACGGAAACAAGTTTTCATAGCTGTGTTTTATATATGTGGAAGGAGGTGCTATTATGTACCTATTCAGTCTTAGGCTTCCTTGCTTTCCCAGATACACCTTCTAGACTGAGGATGTGTGATTTAGTTGGAGTTGAAATTTAGTCCGGGTCTGGGGAGTCTCTCTACTGCAGCACAGAAATAATTACCATCTGCATGAAGTTCATATCCAGATGTGGATCTGCAGTGGGGGAAAGTCTGTGGCTGATTCGAGCTGCGGTTTGTCTTATCTCTAGTTTTACTGCAAAGAAATTTTATCTTAAAACAGTACTCTTGCAGAGTCCTTCCAGTACTGCTAATCCCCCTCCGGTATTCCCAAGGCAATATCAGACAGTAACTACTCCATGGAGATACGAAACCGTCATAAAAGAAGAACGTGGGAACTGCTGAGCAGACTGTATTTCCAGTTATCTGAGAACAACTGTATATCTACAAGGAGCTGAAAATTGTGGTGCTAGTACGATTCTGTCACATCTTTCAGCAGATACATTTTGTACAGACAGACCCTAGTACGGACAGATAGATTAAAGAACAAACAAGCCATTTTCTCACCCTGCATGCAGAAGGAACTGTATGCAGCTTGAAAGTGAGGGATGGTACTGGAAAAATGATGCTTGAACTAGGAGGTCATCTTAAAACAGATGAAAGAAAGCCTATTTCTTACACAATGAGTAGCTAACTTCTGGGATTTATTCCTGTGGAAGGGTACAGGTACTACCAGCTAGCTCAAAAAGCAGTTAGATAAATTCATGGAAAACAGGTCCGTAAGGAGACACTAAAGGGAATAAGCAGGGTTGTACTCACTGAACTCCCTACTCAGCATGTCCTACCACCGTCACCAGAGGCAGGATATGGGCTGAGGTGAGCCATTGATCTCACCTCGGTAGCGTAAGTCTGATATTCCTGTGATGAACTGCATCTCCTCCCCGTTCTGTCTGCCCTGCCTGTGACTCCAGAGCCAAACCTACCTATCACAGGGGTAAAAAGGTTCTTTGCTGGGCTTGCAATGGTCTACCAAACTGGAACTGGGCTATGCAGAAATAGCTAATTGGGCTCATTGTCATAAGGGACCCTCGATCTGGATCTAGGTTAAGGGTACTTAGATCTACTAGCATCATTGTCGAACGACAGTTGTAGAGAAAGGTTGGCGATAGCAAAACACAGCTCGTGAACATGTCGCTATTCCTCGAACGTGCCGGGGTTTGGCTCTGGGTTCCTCATTCGCTGCTCCAGGAGAGGAGAGGAGGGACAGACTATTGGACACACAGCTTGTCTCTTTTTGCTTTCACTACATTTGGTGAGGGTTGGAAATGTGATATATTTTCCAGAGCTCACAGCATCAAATAGTTCTCAGTAGTGTCACAAATAACGTTGTTTCAGGTCTGCGAGGGATTTACAGACAAGAGCCAAAGACCCTTGAAATTGATATCAATAATTCTGCTGCTCAAGCTGAAGGCAAATCTCCCAACAGCTGTCAGGGGCTGTGGTTTTTTATACCCCCTCTAGCTGCAAGGAGGCAAGACCATCATAATTAGCTGCTAATTGAGAACCCTGCATCTGAAAAGCACAATTTCAGAGAACAAAGAGCCAGAGAGACCCATTTCCAGGGCTAATTAGAATTAATTCATAGCTATAAGTAGAAGGGCTCCCACAGTCCTGAGACTCTCTCTTGCCCTCTCCTGAAACACTAGTCTAAACATATGCATACCAATCATTGAAGGCTCAGCATGACTTGTGCGGCTCTTGTGCAATACAGAAATAGCACTCCTTGTTAAAAATGTGCCCAATTTTCATTTTTTTGCAGCCCTGGGCTGCGTCTCCCTTCTGCAGCCTCTGGTACTTGCACTCGGGTATGAAGTCTTCTGCCTTCGCTGCCTCTGGGGGGTATCGCGCTGTTTGTCCGTGTCCTCACCCAGGCTTGCGGCGAGCACCCAAGTGGCTTTGCTCCCTGCCCTCCCTTCTTTTTGTGAATCTGTGTACTAACGAACAAAGCGACAACCTCAGCACTTTTTCTACTGCTGCAGGAACAGAGCTTTTAGAGGAAAAAAAAAGTCTGCAAAACCAGGCCACGCTATCTGTTGCACTTTCCTGAAGATGGCTCAGGTAGGACTAACTTCAGGCACCCCCATAAGCAGCTGGAGTCCATTTCTTTTTCCGCCAGCAGGTCCACAGCAGCTGTTTTCCTACCTGAACTGGGGCTCCACCATTGTCCCCAGTAGCCCCTCAGGTGGTGAGGACACAGGCTGCAGCTTCCAGTCTTCATGTGGTCTCTTAAAAGCCTTCGAGAGCTGATTTTATTCTTTAAGGCCTGAAATAAAGAAAAAAAAAAATCAAAATTCTGCAGTAAGCATCTCAGTAACAGGTCAACCTACAGCATTCATATCTTATTTGAGATCACCACATCTCTCTTATTTGTGTTTAGGCAACTGCTCAACAGTCCCAGCACCTCTCATTGCTTGAGGACTGAGTCAATGCAAGGGCACTCCAGCAAGAAAATGAACTAGACCGCTCCCTTATGACAGCCAACATTTTCAAAATGCCTCCGTTTTTAGTTGTCCAATATAAGGTGCTTTTAAAATTAGCTTGATTTTTTTCAGAAGGCATTGAACACTTCTCTTTGGAAGACTGCAATTACTTCAAGTTGCTTCAAGCTAAGGACCCAAAAAAGAGCAAGACAATAATTGATGTGGAGAAATGCAGGATGACACATTCTCATTAGTGATGATCTTGTTATAGAGGAGGTGGCCTGCTGAATTCTGCTGTGCTGGCCTCCCTGTGTAGGGATGTCTAACAAACCTTAGAAACTTCACAGTTTAATTGTGGGTGTCAGAAGCTGATGCTACTAAAGCAGACGAGTGGCTTAATTTGCCGGAAAGAGGAGTCTGTACTGCTCAGTAGTTGTGAGGTGCCTCATTTATGGCTCCAAATATAGATGCACTTCTGCATCTTTAGTTACCCACAACTGAAAATCTGGTGTGTGACAGACACCTCTGCAAGCGTGTGCTGGGACACATGTGAACACCACGTTGCTGAAGTCGAGAGACTCTGAGTACCTTTAGATTTCCTGTTGAAGGAAACTGATTTTCTAAAAAAAGATTTTCCAAAGGATTTTCTGCCCACAGGTACCCATCTGGGCCATTAAATTGCAAGAACAATCTCTTGATTCTTTTCTACGTGGCTTAGGCACGTCTTCCTTTCTGTGCAGTGTATCTTGTATGTTATTACACAATTCCCACATGCTCATTTTGGTGACGGACGGTATCTACTGCTGTCATATACGAGGCCAACTGCCTTACCTTGGCTTCGCAGCCCGCTGCTGAGAGGGGATCCAGCTGCCGCGGTCTGTGCCTGCCTTAAGGCTTCAGCTGGAACCGAACCCAACCGTAACCCCTCTGCTCCCCTTCCCCTGCCTCCAGGGGAAAATATATATATATTATACCCCTTCTGTATAACAGCCTCAGCCTGAGAGCTGGGACTTCACATTTCCATCTGACCCGGAGGACCAGACCTGCCTCCTCAAACCTCCCCGTGGCTTAAAGCCACGTTTTGCCGGGAGCCCACTAAAGGTTTACGGATACCTTGAGTCTTCAGGTGCCGCATGCTAGGTAAAAGCAACTTGGCAGGCAGAGAGCTGGTTTGTACTGGGTTGCCAAACACAGTAACACTCCTCACTTACGAGGCAAAATAACCTCCTCACCCTCCCCTTCATCCAGCCATCGCTGGAGCGGGCAGTCTGCTACCCACCACTTCTGACCTGGCTCGTGCTGCTACAAACCCAGCTGCTCCTCGCCACAGGAACCTCCCATCACTTTCTGGGAGGTTTCTATCCATTTCCTTCGCCAAACATCTGGATTCCCTGTGCGGTCTTCAGTAATTATACACTGCTCCAGTCCCGCAGGCAAACGGGGACGAGATGGCTTGACGAGGTCCCAAGTAGTTCACTCTTGCCGAACACCAGAATTTCCTTTCCCCTTTACACATCTGCTTCCTGCGGCATTGCCTGCAGTCCTACCTTCAGCTGCTGCTCGAAACACGGAGAAGCAGTCGCAGTGGGACTCGTGGTTTTCCATTAGGTCCCGGCAGCTCATGTTTGGTGGATTTGGTTGTATCTGCAGTGGCTCACATTTCTTACGTTAGGTCAGCAAAGCTGAGTAAGGTTGTATAGAAGTCTAATTTTAAAGACTTTAAAGCTATTTTTATTTAACATCTCATTGACCTAGCCTGTAGCAGAGCAATCAGATGACTACAGAGCCAACTGCTTGTTGGGCATTGTTCTCCTCCTGACCTTAGGTCTCTTCCTCTTGAAGGCATGAAGCATGGTATCAAATGAAAACTCTTTCCATGGGCTGTAAAAGTTTCTTTAACACCTTCCCTGCCCCACCCCCACCCCCACACCCCCCGG
>JAOBAS010000008.1:30227308-30242366 GCA_025311575.1 Elanoides forficatus | reverse complement strand
CCCCCCCCCCCCCCCTTTTTTTTTTTTGAAAGAAACCTCCCTCAGAAGAAATTGGTTTGAGTTCTGGGAAGGATTTTTGTTAGGTTTTTTATTAAATCCAGAGGCTTTTGCAAATTTTTTGTCACTACAGACCACAAAGTTGCATTTTCTTCACATTACTGGAGCAAGTAAGAAATCCAAAGGCAGCAGCTACTGTGCAAACACTGCAGCTAACGGCACACATGCAAACAAGCTGTTCTGGTGGAAGGTGAGCACAGGGACATGAGAGGAAGAGAAAACCTTGAATGAATGAGATGATGCCAGTACAAAAACAAAATCTGAGAAGGAGAGCTTCTCCCTTTTTGTTAGGTTTTGGTGCTAAACATCTCTTCATTGTGTGCTGAGGTAACCACACCATATAAAATATATTCATTGTATATACAGTATGTATGTATATAAAGTGTGTGTGTGTATATATATATGTCCATTGAATTTTGCATGGATTTCTTCTAATAACATTCCTGTGTCATGGTTGTATAGTGTTTTAGTGGTGGGAAGCTGGGGTAAAGGAGACTAAGGCTCAAGCTTACTCAGGTCACATCAGAAGTCAGAGAGGAGGGATTTCCCATGCCCTAGGCTAGTTTAATTCTCTCTCCTCTCTGCCATAGAGCTCCTAATTTCAGAAACACAGACAGAGAGTGTTCATTTGGGTTTTTATATAGGGAACCACTAAGGCCAGTTGTGAGTGGTCTGGGAGATCCCAAACCCTACGCAAGCTCCTATGGCAGTGTCTTTGGAGGAGAGGGGCAGGTAGGACATGAGGAAGCCTCAGAAGTAGTCTCAGGCTCTGCTGCAAGCTTGCCCTGAGCCTTCAAGGACAAACCTCTTCACTTTTTGGTTTAGTGTTTTTCATCTGCTAAAACACATAAGGCAGCTTACCTGTTTTACTGGAGTGTTGGGAAAATCAGTCAGTTCTTGTTTTAAGTGTGCTTGGAACAGTTGATGCTAAGCTTTGTTAAAAAGCTACTGAAGATGAAAAATTGAGATAGAAATCACATAAACTGTAGCCACCCATTTGTATTATTATTGATTTCATTTTGCATTTCTAGTGTAATTTATTCTAGAAGGTCTTGGAATAGAAACAACAAACCTTTACGTGGTTCTGCCCCAGGAGATGATAGACCAGAGATCCTGTATCTGGCTGCACAATGCAGTTATATATATATAGATTGCACAATATTACCTCTCCCTGCACCCTTGCCTGGCTCATGTCTTTAGATTGTCAGTGTTATAACTGAATCGCTGCTGTTATTGCCTTTGCGTAGAGCCAATTGCCTGCCATCATCCTGTCAGGCACTTATACCTGGTTCCTCTAATGTAATTTATATTAAGCCAATTTATATTACACAGCGAATGCCTGATGGAGAAGGTACCCACAGGAGGCTTATGTGCTGTTTTCCCTCAATGGTATTTAGCTGGTCTACTGACAGGTATTACCTCTCCCCATAGGCTTTGCCTCATTTACCTCCTTTGACCATCAAAACTGCAACAACACAGTTACTCCAAGAACAACCCCCATTTTTCAGGAATTACTTTGCTATCTTCTCTGTGGGATACAGGGTAAGTACCTATCACCTGGCCCTCCAGGAGCCCCAGGCAGCGTACATTGATTTTCTCATTTGGTCTCAGTTCAGTCCCTGTCCAGACATGTTTGCATTTCTATTTAGTTCTAGTTGTGTTTGCTTCTCCTTCTCTATTGAAGTTTTCTCCAGGAAACATGCAATTTGCTCAGCTTCTGGAGTTGCCATCCTTTCACCATCTTCTGGCAATGGACCCAATTCCGACTAGGATTTTTGCCTATGTGAGTTAGGTGCTGTTTATATCAGTGGAATTACACTAGCAGAAAACTAACCTGGTGACAGCTCCACCAGATCCTGTTAAGTTTTTGTTGCTGTAATTCAACTTCCTCACCTATTTTTCATACATCTTTTCATCTTTTAGATCTATATAGTGCTCTGCTTGCTGGGTGCTTTGGGAGTACTAGGGAATGGGCTAGCAGACAACCCAAAAATAGATGTAAGCAGCTTCAAGTCACCTGAAGGGATTGGGAGGGAGTATATAAGTATATAATGGCCATTAATTTTACTTGAGGGAGGAACAAGGATAAGTGTTGATATCTGGTGGCTAATATGGAGGGGCAGAGGCGGCATTAATCCCCTTTCTCTTTCTCCTTTTGTCCCCCGTTAAATCCGTGCCAGGCTATGACATAAACTTGAGTTCACAGACACATTTCTGCCAGGTAAACCTACAAAATCCCTTATAGCCCAAACGTGATGAATCATTGTTCCCTCGCTGCTCTTGTTTAGGAGCCGAACACCCTCCTCTTCTTCTGCCTTGCCCCTCTGCGGAGTTAAAACACCCACTGAAACTGGCTGTAAGAAGTTTGATGGCCAAAGACATCTGGATGGGATATCCTCACGTGCTGCAGGCTGCAGCGTGGGTCAGCCAGCCCAGGGAGAAGGTTCAGCCAGTTCTTTCTCTTTTGACCTATTTTGTGAATAACATTTTATGCTTCCCCTTATCGTTCCCTACCAAGCCAGTAGTGTGACAGCCTCGGGGCAGTGGGCTCTCAGATCCTGTGGGCGAGCACAAGCCCACTGGCGCTGGATTCCCTGCCCCATCCCACGGCGCCTCACCGATTTCCATAGCCATCAGATTAAATCCTCCCATTTGCAAATCCGCTTTCCAGAAGGCAGCTTGCACTGCACAGCGGGGGTAGAGAATACCCTACCAAGTCCAGGCCAGCACTTAAGCCAGAGATGTACCCTTTATTTTTTTCAGTGGCTTTGATTTTTTTGCTCTGTAGAGTCTTCCAGGCTTTGGCTCCCAACCTTACTAAAGTCGTTATGCGACTTTGAAAAAACAATTCATTTTTCACCACTTCTCCAGCACTGCCAGCTTTTTGCGGCTTTATAGAAAATCTTGTGCTATTTGGTGTTTCGCCTAAAGTTACATGCAATTAATCAAAGAAACTCAGCCTTCACTGAAAAATAAACCCCCAGCTCCATCCCCGAGCCCGAAGCCTCGAGCTGGCCGCGGGGTGCATGGGATGCCCTGTCCGAAACTCCCACCGGCTCCGCGTCCCTGCAAGGTGTAGCCCACCAACGCGACCCAAGCCACGGACACAGCCTGAGCGGTAGTACTGCACAACAATTTTCATTGTAGTTGTCCGCAGGGCTCCTGTGAATTAACACAATGAGGCATTTACCAGCACAATGCGACATTTACTGGAGGGGCCCGTGGGGTGTTAGTCGTCCCCCCCTCCGCACACGTTGGCTCCAGCTGGCGTGGCACGTGCTCCCGTATCACAAAACGCTGGTCTCGTATCACAAAATGCTGGTCTCGTAGCTGCACATCCCCCCATTCAGATCAGGGCCATCTCTGCCCTTGCTCACCCCGCTCAGGAATAAATAAATAAAAAAAAAAGTTCAGCAGAGGAAAGATTAAGCCCTTCGATAGGAAGTAAATTATTTGAATGAAAGTATGTCAAGGAAATGATTTTAACGCTCTGAAATGTTATCCATCCTTTAAAAAATAAACAACCTCAGTAACTACTTTTTCAGGCCACGTTTTGCTGGCAGTTTTTATCTGCAGAAAGGATTAGCTTATCCGTGGACGGAACGTGCTGCACACACCCTGTTCCCATGCAGACTCATGCAAACGGGGAGCTGCGTTTCTCAGCTCAGCGCTAGGACATTTTTCTGTAGCTAAATCAGCTGACTGTAAAGACCATTAGAGCAGTTTATCGTTGGAATCTGCAGGAACGAACTGTACCCAAAAGGAAAATGTTCATTGATAGGGCGAGTGCAAGATCTGTGGTCCTTGTAATTATGCAGATGATCCTCTCCAGAGGCCTGTGGTATGTGAACAGGTCCACAATGATGGTTTTTGGCTGCAGCACTTTAATAGTCCACTGGAATCCAGCTGTCCCTGCTCTCAAGTCCACCCAGCTGAAGCCCCGACTAGCACATCGGCGTGAATGGTTTTGTCTCTCA
Organism: Elanoides forficatus; assembly: GCA_025311575.1. NCBI lineage: Eukaryota > Metazoa > Chordata > Aves > Accipitriformes > Accipitridae > Elanoides > Elanoides forficatus. The sequence goes on along the minus strand of JAOBAS010000008.1, from coordinate 30,238,332 downwards.
CTGGGGACATGCAAGACGCTGACACCCAAAAGGCTCTTTGAAACTGAAGTGACACTTTTTCTGGGCAGTTTGTGGTGTTGCTCTGTTGAGCCCTAGCAGAAGTTGGCACCTTGCAGCTCAGCGGTGGTGGAGACACCAGACACACAGAGATGACCGATTTTTGGAGCAAGACGCTACCATCGCCAGCACAGGCTGGCAGTACGCAGGTCAGTCGCTTCCTCCAAAGATCTCCAGTCAAAACCTGGTCCAAGGAAGAATCCTTTGACATAAATACATAGGTAAAAAGAAAACCTTCTCCTCCCATGACAATGTTTCTGCTCGATATGCAACCTGGAGCAAGAGCTGCACCTCTCCCAGCATAAAACCAAACTCATTCGTGTGCTGAGACCTTGGAAGGCTGCATGCAAGAAAGTCACCTGGTGGTACTTACATTATAATTTCTTGAAGGGCATTGCAGAAATTAAAAAGAATTGGGAACCAAAAGAGGTTCTCCTCAAGGGTTTGAGAGCTGTAGCACTGACGGGCAAAACAGACGGTGCAAAAATGTGTACGCTTTGCTGCTGGCTCCCTGCCTTGCCAGGTGAAAGCCATCCTCCTCCCATAAACACCCTATTCCCATAAAACCATGTCATCACCGGAGAAGCCAAAGCGTCTTAAGGTTGTAAACTTCTGGTGACCCCAGGGTGGCTTTTCAGTAGGGAATATGATCCCTGTTGATCTTGAGGAAACTGTAGCTGTTTCTAACCTCTGACAGTTTATTAGGGAGTTTAAAGAAACATCCAGCTGGGTTATGCCTCTCTGCATTCAGAAAATGATCTTGCCACCTCCCACATCAGGACCTGGTTGTGCTGTGCCCATTTGTAGCAAGACTCAGCTCTTTCCCCATAAAAATTACCCCTCCGGCAAGCTGGATGGATTGGGAGTAAGGAAATGTTCCAGTTTTCCTGATAAGGACCTAGAGGAAGAGGAGAAAAAAGTGGTTTTTTTGTACAAGGCCATAAAGACAACTGTTTCAAATCTGGGAAACAAGCCTGAATCTCTTGACTCTTAGTGCTTTCTCCTTTTTGGCAGTAACCTAACACACTTTTTCAGTCTCAGGGAGCTGGGACTGCCTTGTGTCCGGGGTAGAGGACAGCCAGGCTGACGCAGAAGGAAGCTTTGGTGGCTGCCTCTTGGAAGAGCTCATCAGGCTTGTTTGATATGACTTAATGCAGCTGGCTGCAGCACCGAAACTGAAATTACTTTAGGCCTGCAGTTTTGGTAGGGGAAATGGCCTGGACTAGCTTTTGGTAAAATTGGCCAAAATCTGCATTATTTCCAGTGCAGGTTGTCCGGGTCCAGTGTGAGTTCACCTGTGCAGCTCACTCTGGAAAAAAGATTATAGGAGGTGAAAATGAGACTTTAAATAGCCAGACACAGACAAGGGGCCCCACACCAAGTGCTATTTGCCTACTGTCAGGTAGCATTAAAGGGAGCCAGAAAACAGAGGGCAGAGGCCTTCTGCAGTGCCAAGTGCCAGAAGAAGAACTAGATATCTCTTATTCCCACAATATATTATAAAATTGTAACCGGCAGCTTCAAGGCAAGAATGAAGATTGTTGTGCAAATGCATGGTTGGAAGACAAATTGCTGAAGGGCTAGGTGGATGTTCAGAGCAGAAACCAGGATTTATTGGCAGGGCACAGTCCCGGCATGTCTTTTATCTTCCAACATTCTATTTATATAGGGAAAGGCTTAGCTGAGCTAAACCTGGTGTTGGAAGCCTACGAGATGAAGAGCTGCCCATCCAGGAGTGCCCCAGAGAGACGTAATCCTATGGAAATGCATTTAATGGGGATGATACGTTTCCTCCTATCCGGGGGAGGGGGTGTGTTTCTGCAAAGAAACTGCAGGCAAGCCATAAAGCAGAGGAAGATGCAACGGCACGAGGAAACCGGGGTGAATCGGCAGCACCCACGTTTCCCTGCTCACCCGACCCGACTGCAAAGGCGTGGGGCTGGGAAGAGGGATGGCTGGTCATCCACCCTTCAAGCTGTCACGGGCGGGGGTGAGGGCACCCCCTAAATTTCTCCCCTGCCTGCCCAATGCCTACATTTGCTTTGCAGCCGTAGCTCAGAGCAGCAGCACACGCGTCCCCCGAGTCGCCCGCCGCTCAAGGTGGCACGTCCCGTGGGAAGCGCTGCTCCTGCCGCGGAGACGGTGAGGTGCTGCCGGAGCATCACCTTGCATCCCTGGGGATGCTGGATCAGCGAGACTTCAGCCCCGGGACCCGGGCTTGCTCAGAGGGATGCTTTTCTGATGGATCAGCAGCCCCTCGCCGACACGGGGGCTCCGCTTTGCTTGTGCTGCAGATCGCAGTGCTCGAAGCACTGAAACATATATATTTGTGTGTGTATGTATATGTGCATGAACGTATAAGAAGTCAAACAAAGCATTATAAATGTGCAATGAAGAAATAACAATCTGGCTTCTTTGATTAAACAGCTTGATTTACTGGGCTAAGCAATAGTTTTATTACTCCATGCTACGTAATTGTTATTGGAGGACACATGAGTGTCTCTGAGTAGAAATGCACTTTTGTGATGCCAAAGCATTCCAAAATGTGAGGGAGAAACAACTGTCAAACCTGATCTATATATAAAAAAATCAGCCAGAAAGGTCAAATAAATTTTGAATGATATATACTTTAAAAGGTTGTGGGAGAGCATGGCTCTTTAATATTGTTGTGGCCAAGTTATGACATTTATAGCTCTTCTCCTGCCTGGCCACTGGAGCCTTCTCCGTTTCTGTTGAGCACCGGCAGCCGCTGCGACATGATGCCAAAAGAATTTACTCCTTTTTCCTAAGTTCAGATGTGCAGTTGCAGCCACTTGAGATGCAGGCCATGCTGGAGATCGCACGGAAAAATAGCAAATTTGGCTAAGTACATGGATAAATGCATGGAGCAGAAAGTCGGTCTCCAGCCCGGTGAACCTGGAGGGAGGCACAGCTCCTGCTCCTCAGCCCTTACCGCTGAATGTGAAGCCAGAGACTCAGAAATGTTGTCTCATGGCTGTCAGGACTTATCATCATCACAAACTGGGGGAAAAAAAACCCAAACAAACTCACGACAAAGTTAAGGAGATTAGAGGGACTGAGCAGTGAGACCTCACTTGGATCTCTTTCAGTTTTTTAATGGGGCATAAAAAGGGCCTTCAAAAGTAGGCTTTTTTTTTTTTTTTTTTTTTTTGCCCCTGCTTGTTTTGCTACATTAGAAATTTAGATTGCCCTTGTTTTCCCAGGAAGACTCAACTGATGAAGGACTTCCAGCAGCACAGGGACACTGCAAGCACCAGCAGCCTCCTTCCTCTGGCTGCTGATGGCCGCGGTCCTCAGCTTGCTGCCCTCCTGGTCATCCTCACGCACGGACAACACCGAAGGAAGGGCCACATTTTCAAAGGTGACCAGCAATTTCCACTACTCGGCCTGCCACATCCTGAAAGGAGGTGAGGTTTCTGAAAGCAACGAGCACGCACGCTATGGAAAAAGCCAAGTTGCCTAGAGTTTCTGCAGTGTGGCAGCCAGAAATGAAAGCTTTCCACACAAATAACCTAAATCAAGTTCAGACTGAGTACAGAATTCACTTTTCCCTTTGGAAGAATTTACTCATAACACACTGTTAGCTTGGGAGACACATGGGACCTCCTAGAGCTGTAGGGTTATGTATGTGCGAGCTGTATTCAAGGGAAGAGATTGATTAATGGACATTGGGAGAAGAGGTTTGTGTCATCTTTAAAAATACACGCTCACATGTCTAGATATCTCATGTGGCAGATGACCACATCACAGGGGAAGAAAGCATCTGTTAAAACCGGTTTTCTTTTACATGAACTGGGGTTTTCAAGCTGCCACGCTCGTGTCTGTGTGTTACCAAGCGGTACCGTCACATCCAAGTGTGCAAGAAAGCATGACTCACATTCCTTCAAAATTAGGAAATAAGCTCTAAAAAGTACCCATTTTCTAAAAAAGCCCCTGTTGATATATTTTATTTTTCTCTCTGTATATATGGGAGCCACAGTTTTGGCAGGAAAAATTAAATTTTTCCAAAAAATCAAATGTAATATTTTTATGTAATCCTGTGATCCCAGACAATGATGCCTTATGGGATCCATCATGCTGTGATACTTGCACTTGATTTGTGAGTCTTAGAGACTGGAAACTCGATACATGATTGTCTTAGAAAAATGCAAACAAATCACAAAGATCCTCGGCTTTTCTTCACAGCAACAAAGAACTTAATAAGGAAAAGATGTTAATACTAAAACTGCCATATTTTTGTCTTGCTCTGCTTCTTAAACCAGCCTCCACAACCTTCGAGTTTCCTCTAATGAAGTTAAAAAGCATAAGGGGCCCTTTTTTTTCCCTTCTTCTTGAAGTCCCCCTTTTCTCTGGAAAGAAAGCTAAGAAAAGAACAACAACAACAATTAGCTCCAGAAGAAAACCTGGTTTCCTCGTTGCACATGGTCTGGCCCTGTTTTGGGCTCTGCCTACCAGATCAGCAGCTCTTGGTGCTGCGGCAGAGGTGGCATCTCGTGGGGAAGGTGTTGTCACCCCGACTTCTCCAGTGTTGGGGTCTGCCCGTGACAGCAGCGGCTGTCCCCCCCACTCCAAGGACGCTGGAGGATTTCATGGGGACGCTTCGTGCTTCATTCTCACAAAGGTGCCTAACACAGGAGATGAAGTTTTTGTCTCCAGGTTAGCAAATGGGCCTTTCAGGGCATTTTTTTTTGTGCAGGTGCCTCAGTTGAAGAAAACTGACACGTGCCTGCCTGTCATCTGTTTCTAGCAGACGGCTGATATTAAGGAAAAGCGTGATTGTTTTCATTTCCAGTGTGTTAGGGCTTATCACTCATTGCCTTTGGAATTATAAATGTATATTTTTAGCTATGGCAAAAATTTGGATGGAGAAACACATTGTGATTCTTTAAAATATGCAAAATAAAGGAAAATTAAACGTGGAACCCTTTCTGAGGCTACCAGAGCTGCTTGCTCCCTGCTGCTGCATTCAACATTGTCAGACTGCTCCCCGAAACCCTGAAAAACTACATGAAATGAGAATATGTGGCAACGTAAGGACTGATCCAGCAAATCTCACGTGCAAGATTGCTTACCTCGGAGCATGAGAGAAGCCCACAGGAGCTGAGGGCATCACACAGGAGTCCCACGTGAAGCCCATGCTGCGGCTCCGCGGCACTTTGGTCCCCTTGCTCCATCGGCAGCAGGGGGGTGGGACGAGCCACTCAGCCAGACTGGCAGAAAACGATTACCCATCACTTGCAGGGATGGTTCTCGCTGGTGGAAGGGCTGAAGGCGCACACTGTGGGGCCAGGCACGTGTTGGTGCTGGCCCACGGAGGAGATGGGAGCACGGGGATGGTGGGGGTGGCAGGACAGCGGCAGCCCCGGCTCAGACTGATGGAAGTTGCACCCACGAAGAGCAAGAAGCGCGAGGTTGGAGCTTTATCCCCACCTCACGTAATGAGTTGCCCTGGGCACTGCACTAAATACATTAAGCAACGATGAATATACATATCTTAAGATTAAATCTACTTCCTAATGGAACTTTTCACTGGCAACCTTTTCTTCTCGGGCCTTTGAACTCCATGTAGCTGAACAACCGCTTCTGGGTGGAACGGCTTCCCGAGTCAAAATAGCATCATCAAAAGACTGAAGAAAATACACAACTTCCAGAAAACAGTTTTTGCGCATAAAACCAATGAAAACAGCTTCCGTAAAGCTCCCTCAGATTTAGGTCTTGATCTGGGAATTTGGTTTAAAACAGCTGAATTTTCTCCCTGGGCATCCTGTTACAGGCAGTAGGATTTAATGCAGGGGAAAATATGCAGAGTACAAGACTATCCCCTTTTTCTTGATGTTAAAAAAGGCTTCTTAAATCTATTCCCAGGCTGGCTAAAGACTTCAGAAGAGTTGGGCTTTAGCAGCAGATGCCCAATCCAGTCCTTTTTTCCCAGCCCACTTCATCTCAAAGGTAGAATAAATGCTATTGCAATCTTTTGGCAAGAAGCAGCAGCTTCATGACGTGGCATCATGGGGATATTTCTCCACCCCAAAATCTGGCAGCGTGTTGAGGTCCCCATCTGCAGACATCCTCCCAGTGCCATCCTGCAGTGTGGTGGTGCAGTGGCACCAAAGCAAGCCTGGTCATACAGGCTGCAGCCCTCTGATCCCCCAGGCTGGGGTGCAGCCCCCCCCCAACGTCTCTCTAGCCCCAGGTAGGGCCAGGAGCTGGTGGTGGTTCCTTGGAGAAACCAGGATGGCAGCCTGGGACTTCTTTCCAGTAGAAGGCACTGGCTGATGAAGGTACGGTAAAGGATGGTGAGGACAACCACAGCACGGTCCCAGTGATGCGGGGTGGCTGCACCAGCCTCCTGCCCGTGCCGTGATGTAAAGCTGGAGGAAAATGAAGGAATTACATCAGGGCTAAGACGGAAGGTGTAAAGGCTGGAAAACCAGCCCCCCCCCCCCATCCAAGCTGGCTGGTCCATCTCTGCATGCAGGGGAGGATGTATTGCCACAGCCACCTCTAAGCGTTTTTATTATGAAGTTTGGGAAAATGATCAAACCAAACAGCTCCTTTGCCAGCTCTCTCATCCATCTGGCCCTCGGCTTTTCCCCTGGAGCAGGGCCAGCTGAAGTGGATGGTCCCATAGCTTTTCCCAGGCCACTTCGGGGAGCATCGGCGGCAGCCAGCTGGACCCGCTGACTGAGGATGAATCCTGTGGGTTTTCTGCAGTGCCTCCTTGGACGCAAATTCCGCTAGAGACAGTGGCAGCTTTGCTGCAGAAAGCTGGAAGCAAGGACAACAGAATAGGATGTTTTCAGAGGTAGTAAGACTTCTTTAAAAAAATGTCAATAAATAGGAGAATTGTGGGGTTTTAAAAGCAGGAAGATGAGAGGCTGAGTCAGGCAGGGTTGCTGATCACAGCTCTGCCTGCAAACTGAGAAATGCAGAGAAAATCATTTCTGCGCTATAGAAATATCTAATTATCATCTGCCATCAGAAATGCCTCCAAAGAGAAACTCCTGCAGAGACCTTTGAAGCTCTTTTAACACAGAAAGTAGGAAAATACTGTCAGACTGAACCAAGATGCAGAATATGATCATATAAATCCCGTGTGTTGGAGCACAGCCCAGGTGTTTCTGACTTTGTTGTTTTTCGCCGCAGTTTAGCAATTCAGCAGAATCACATTTGCAGTCCTAGATCTACTGGTTTTGGTAGCGATGGTACTTGAAATAATCACTTATGTAAATAAACATTTAAAAACCTAGAGGAGGACTAAGACGGCTGTGAAAAAAGAATTACAATTAACTTCCAGCAATATATTTGGGGGTTACAAATTATCATTATTTTTCGACTTCACAGAGGCTTTATTTTTAGAGAGGATAAAACCTGCTAAGCCTTCAGTTCCTGACACATCTCTTTGGAGCGAGGAGAGAGCAATAGCAATTAACGGGGCGGTCTCTGGCAGTGCCAATGGGACTGGACTTGTCTGTGCATTTTAATCTTTCAGCCCCCTACGAGAGGGGAATCGGTGAGGTAGGCAGCGCACAGCCGTACAAAGGTAATTATCGGTGACGAAAACAGAACGGTACCATCGCCGCTTCAACGAAACAATCCCGGCCAGCGCAGGTGGCTCCGGGCTCATTACCGACCTTCCAGAAACTCCTGACGGCGTTCTTCGGGAGGGGGTTGATGTGATTCCCACGGGACGGCCGCCGTCACCTGTCCCGCTGGCAGCGGCGCTGGGAAGAGTCGAGAAAGGGCCGTAGGTGCGGACGAGCAGTGCCGAAAATACCTTCGGTGGGCCAGACCTTTATTTTCCCCCTCCTTGGACTATCTTTAAAATTAAGCATCTCTGGTGAAAAGAAGAGGGCGAGCAAACATTTACAACTGTTTATTGAATAAAATAAGGTTTTAAAAGCTGTATTATTGTTCCGGGACACAATGGTCGTTACTGTTTTTGTTAGTAAGTACCCGTGTGATTTAAAGCTGCTGACAGCACCAGACGCTCACAATGAAATCATCTCTCCCTCCCCTCCCCGCAGTTCAGGCAGACACTCATTTGTATGTATGGGTTCAGCCTGTCTGCCGCGCTGGCCAAAGCGACAGATACTAATGGCATATGTTAATTACAACCCAACAACTTCCTTTCATTTGGGTGTTTATTAACATTCTCACTTCTGCCCATGGAGGCAGCTGGCGGGAGATGCCGAGGCTGCCGGGGCTCACATGCCATCTTCAATCCGGCACGGCGATGCGCGCCACATTAGGTCTGTCGGTCGGCCGGCGGATCCAGCATCCCAGCGGAATTTTTTTTACCTCCCCCTCTGCTTATAAGGTTGCGGAAAGGTTGGAAAGGAGATGGGAGCTCAGGAGCAAATTCCCAGCTGGTCTCTCGGCCGCTCCAGGTGTGGCGCTGCTCTGAACCTGGGATTTCCCTGGGAATGTCGTTGTGTAACAGGGCCAAATAGCTGGAAAACAGCTCAATAATTTGGAATTTAGGGGGATCATAAAGTATCTGGTGTAACTGGTGAATGCAGCCAAACAGGTTTTGCTGGGAATAAGAGAAACTGTCATCTCATGTAGAGCCAGGATCCATCCCCCCTCCTGTCCAATTTCTGAGTGTAATCGGAGACAAATATTTCAAAGGCAAATGCAAGAAAAATTTAAAGGGACAGTTAGGGAGTAATATTTCAGGTGACATTCCCTCATCTTTCCCTTCACAACCAGTTTGTGACATTGGAAAAATGAGATTAAAAAGGTTTTTTTTTAAGAAAGAAAGGATATCGGATTCTCGTTTCTAAACCCCTCATCCTTATTGAGGGCCATCTATCGCAATGATTTCTTATGGCATGGTGGTCCAAGGTGGCTAGTTTATTTTACGTTATATTTTTAAAAAATCCTCAAATCCCTTTTTGAGTTATTGTGCTTCAATTTCATGCAACTTTATTCATATCACTGTGCTGGCCAGGAGTCAGGGCCAATGGAGCAGGACTGTGTGCAGTCAGGTTTTGCAGCCGTATAGAGCAAACCCACCAAGCTGACAGTATAAAACAAGCAAAAAGTCAGACACAGGACCACAAAAGAGAGCAGTACGAGCAGACTATTCTCTGCTGCCTTTTAAAAAAATTGTATTAATCAAAAGGCGTTTTCAGGAGCATTTTGTAGGAGGCAGCTGTGTGGCTGATGGGAAGCTTTGAGGCAGCATGAAAGAAAAATAGGAGAGTCCCTTTGCTTTTGTTTTCAGACTGGTTTTGGTGCGTCTCAAACCCTGTGTGAGGTATGCCTGAGTATTCACGGCATTCCTCTCAGCACAGCATCAGGCTGCATTTGGCATCTAGGGACTTCATGTAGCATCGTGCTGCTCTGGTGACTACGAGTTGTTAAGTCCCTGCACAATTCCCTACAGCCTTCACTCATCTGGAAGTAAAGTACAATTAGCAATTTTTTGTTACCTCACTGTTTAACCGTTCTATGGGTTTGTTTTGTACTGTTCATTCACAAATAAAATGGTACATCTGCTTTTGTTTGTGAGATGTGCAAAGAATTATAGTGGATTAGTAAGCCAAAAGTGTCCTTTACAGTTGGCTGTTTTCTCTTGGTCCTCCTGTACCCTGTTTACCTACGTGAGGTTAATTATTTTAGCTACTGGTTTGCCCAATTTTGTTGCACAACATTTACAAAATAAAATAAAATAAAATAAAATAAAATAAAATAAAATAAAATAAAATGCTTGATACCACGTAGGTCATAACGTAAATGACCAATTGAAGAAGTTTTGATTCTTGTGCATAGTTCATTCTCAAATTCCAGCGTCTTGCATTTGGCCCTGGAGGCAGTTCTTGAGCAATTCAGCGTTGCCCAGTGGAGGATCTATAGGGTGAAGCCAGGCAAAGGGATGCTTGTCCACGGCCTACAGCACCTTTTTGCCTAGAGGAGATGGAGAATGACTTCTCCATCAAGGGCATGGCCCTGCCTATGCGGAGCTGCCTGTGTATTGTTTCTTCTTTGTGCTGACCCAGGGCAGAGCTGAACGGGGTTACCCATGGTCTCTAAGGCTCTCAACAAAACTGGAAAAGTCTTATCTGGGATGAGTAAGCCAGAACAGCAGAATAAACAAGTTTTTTTTCAGTGTTTGCATCCAGCAAAATCCCCACACAATCACTTGTCACAGAATACCCAAAACAGCCCCGAAAGCATGTCAGGCGAGCAAGGGCGCTTGGTTTAGCAGCCTCTATTGAAAATGACTTTGTTTCTTGTTTAAAGACAAGATATTTAATTATCTGGTCATACATTGTTCTCACTCCCCATGCTACTGGACTGATGGAACATTTTAGTTATTTATTGAGATGTAAAAGCCAAAACCTTTGAATCCTACAGTGAAGAGGAGTTCGCATGCATTGTACCAGTCCTCTGTATCTCTCTCATGGAAAGAGACTGTCCGTGAGACAGAGGAAAATGAGAAAAACACAATCCCATAGTACAGCAACCGTGTAACCAGGAGGTTTACATGGGGCTAGGTCTTAATGAGAGCTTACAAAAAAAGGGCTAAATCCTGTCATTACGCCAGCACAAGGGCAGTCACACCATCCGCATACATCCATGGGCAATCGCACAGTGAAGGGATTGTTTCAATGCTCTGTGGCTTTGACTCCACTTTTATATTAATAGAAATGATAAAGTTAGAACGGGAACATCCTTGTATGGCTTCTGCTGTGTTCTGTGGGAATGTGCCCTCTCCTAAAGTGTTTCACAGCACAAACCATCCTGCGTGAGAGTCTCTGGTTGATAAATCCCAGCTATCACACAGATGTTCTTGCCTGTGCCCCTTGTCCCTACGTACATAACTAAAGAGTCCTGTGTTGCCGCCCTTGTGAAAATTTGTCTGGCCCTCTCTCAAACTGCAACTGCTAAAACCCAAGGGGTTTAACTTTTTTTGGGCAAACTCTGGGAGCTTGCACTCT
>JAOBAS010000008.1:30207223-30222742 GCA_025311575.1 Elanoides forficatus | reverse complement strand
GTGTTAAAGAAACCCTGGAAGAGTTTCCACATTCCTCTTCAGTGTGTATATGTTTACTTGAACGTATATTACCTGTTACCCAGCCCACACAGTGGATGTCTATCTTGTATGTTAAAACACACAAAATAAAGCCATTAGGATAAACATCTGCGCTCACCACGTTCTTGCTCCTCCAAAGCTGCTTACTAAAAAAAAAGACAGGAAAAGTTAGTCATATCAGAGTGGTAGGTAACTTTAAAGTGAAGTACTAATAGAAGAGATGAAGACATCTTCACAACAATTATTATAGTTAATGACCATTATTAAATATTAACTATAACATTAAATATGGAAACTTTGTAAATATTGTAAGATAATTTACATACCAAAGTGTATGTCTTACGTTTGAAACCTCCCCTCAGAAGAAAAGCAGCTCCTGGTGCTATTTGGCATGAAGGGGACATAAGTTACAGAAGACCTGACATGAGGAATTTGTGCTGTGGCTATTCATGGTGCCGATGCTTTCCATGTAATTCTCCATTCGTAGCCTGCTTGGTGAATGGGATGTGTCCCAGGCGCTGGAGAAAAGCCAGAAAAGGGTCATTTCTTGGTAGCACATTCAAAACAACATTTGCAAAACAAATTCAGCACAAATGCAATGGATTGGTTTGCTCTGCCCCGAGCAATATTGACAAACTCTTGCTTGGGGTGTCCACGGAGAGCAAGTCACGTCCTTGCTGGGGCACCCTGGCTGTGCTTTGTGAAAGTCCCACTCCCCGTAAGGATGCTTTCCCCATCCTAAAAGCCAGGAGAACTCCCGACATGCTGAATGCATGGCTAATCCCATGGAAAGCTTTCTGCGCTGTGCTGTTGCAGCAGCCAGCCAGGCAACAGCAAATCGGTTTTGTGGACCCAAGCGTTTCCCCGTCCCCCTGCCTTTGAACTGGCAAGGATGAAGAACGAACTTCTGATGAATGAATTTCAGTGCATTGAACGTGCCCCTGGCTGGACTGGCATAGCTCCGCTGGCCTCGGGGAGAAATGCTGCAGAGGAACCGTATAGGGAGCAAAGCTCTCATGCGTCAGAGCTGAATTTGGCCCCATAATTTTAATCTGAGGCAGTACCAGGTTAAGCTATGCAGCACCATGTGCAAAATTGAAAGTTGTTATCCCAAGGATCAGGGACAAAAGGCCAGGCAAGGCTGAATGCAGTGGCTCGTGCTATGGCAAGGGTCAAAAAAACAATAAGGAGGAGTCCGGATGGAGAGCTGATTTTGCTACGTCTGCCCATAGGAGACGAGAGCTTGAGCAGAACAAGTCCCGCTGCTGGGGAAGGCTATGCCCCTGCCCATCGCTACACCCCAGCCTCTCCTTCAGCAGCATCAGCAGCGGTCTCTCTGGTTTCCAGGGCTCTGTCACAGGCAAAGTGAAGAGCAGGGTCACAGACCTCGAGCTAGCCCCTTCCCTCCTCCCTGCTTCAGAACAGCCTTCCCCCGTGGGTATCCGTCCACTTTGGCCATGCCTAGAGCTGCTCCTGCTCTGTAGGGCTGCCCTTATTGTTTTATATAAAAGATATTTCCAAGAAGGGCAAGGGAGAGAACATGTCAGAGGAGGGGAAGAAGTGACTTTGTAATTCCAAATAAGTGCATGCAAACAGGGACGATTGCCAGCGTTTACTCCCAGAGCTGTGCCTCCCAGATCCACCGCATTCCCGTCCCGTGCTGTTTGCTCTTCTCTCGAGGCCGACCGCAATCATTATCCAACAGATATAGTGGAATTTCGCTGCCAACTAGTAAAACTAGGCACTAGAAATGAGCTTCCTCTGTAACGAACTACTTCAAAATCCTCAGAGGAGCAGATGTTGAGGCAGGTGGGATATATCACAGGGTGTTTGTGGTTGGAAGGGACCTCATCTAGTCCAAGCCCGCTGCTCAAACAGGGCCGGTTGCCCAGGTCCGTGTCCAGACTGCAGTCCCAAACTCCAGAAGTAGCTGGCTTCGCAGGGGGAAGGGGAGAAGACTTCTCAGAAGATGCTCCAACCGGCTGGCAAAAAATGCCTTCATGGCTTCTGTATAATGAAGCAGAAAGCAGGGGGGGGACTGGGGTTGGAGTAGAAATGGGTTTTGGCCACAAGGAAATAGATGAGTCCCACAGAAGTGGGGCTGCCCCAAGGTAGACCAATAATAGTCCAAAATCCTGTCAGTGCAGTTTCATCTGTGCCCACGGAGCTGAGTTAGGGGTTGTGCTTTAAAAGGAAAGAAACCAGTGGAGGGAAGCCAGTCCAGCTGCCATGGCTGGAGGGAGATCTGGCGGGTGGGAGACCAGAGTTTATTGCACCTATACTGTCTTAGGCAAATCCCTCAGCCTGACAGTGCTTCAGTTCCCCACGGGAACAAGAGGGATGTAAGAGCTTTTTTCGGGCCCGCAGCAGTGTATGTGCTTGGTTGGGATAAACCTTAAATACTGAGGTGCTGAGTGCCAGGCAAAAGTGGTGGATATTTAGGTATATGGGCAAAACTGTTAGCAGGTGCTGCCAGGTCACCCTTAATGAAGATATCTCTAGTAGCCTCAGAAAAAAGGTGATTTGAAGACCTCCCTGAAGTGTTTCAGTGAATAAATCCTGATTATTTGGGCTTTGTGCAGACAAAGTGATTGTTACCCTAACTTCTTAAGGCACATAAGCATTTAAGCTGCCTTAAATCTTTAAGGTAGCACAATGTAAGCATTAAAGCCAACTTAAATCCTTATTAAGGCTTCTTGGTGCTTAAAGCATTTAAGCCATTTTTAAGTCTTTTTAGAATGACTGCTGATTTCCATGGGAAGGATGCAATGTTGAAAGACACTTTGTATGCAATGTTCCCTTTAAGTTCATGCAGTCAGGCAAGCCAATGTCTCATATGCAGCCTTATCAGGAAAGATTTGAAAAATGTCTAGACTTTAATTTTGCTGCCATTTCAGGTTTGGTTGTGGGCTCTCAGCGATGCTTATAAACGTGACAGGGTTTTGGGAACAATGGTCGATCCATCAACTCATCCTGGTGGCTCATGTTATCCCATATCGTGGCTTTACCATGCTGGTCTGTGGTACATACTTCAGAGGGTGGTAGAGGAAGTTGAAAATGAGTGAATTCCCTGCACGTACAAGGACAATCACAGCTCACAACTAACCGAAAGCCTTTTGCTCTGATTTTTCAGCAGTGACCTTTGGATTGCAATCAACCTTGGAACGTCCCATCTGAAAAGGCAACATTTTTGGCATGCCGTGAAAGCAAGGCTTTATAGTAGAAACTACTTTTGCAACTTTTACTGTATGATTTGCACTCAAGAGGATGCCGTAACAAACCGCTGAGCATAGCGAATCTTTCTATGAAAAGGGATCCAACCCAACAAACCCTGTCCTATGCGCACAGTTGAAGAAACCACTTAACCCCTTGAATAAGGGCTACATGTGCAGCAACCGCTCAAGAGGACTGGGTCATCGGTTGACAGAGTGCTTTTCCAATAACTCCTGCTAAAATTCTGACCTTTTCTGGTTCTCAACTTCTCTTGCTGGGTCATATCCCTTATACAAGGCAAGACCCTGAATGGCTGATGAAGCTTTCCTCTCCGGCAGTGGCTGGGAAGCAGCCTGCCTCTTTCAGACCCTTAGCTTGTGCTGATATTGCAGGCACCCACGGACGCTGTCCTCCAAAGTCAACAGAGGGAGAAGACTCCCAGCAAGGGCAAGCCAGAGAGACATTTCACCCTGGAGTAGACCACTGTGCTGGGACGCAGGCTCTCCTGCTGGAATCCTTTAAGGGCTGACACTACAGGACTCTCAAGGGACTGGGGTGTGAATGATTCATCTCTCTTTGTCTCCTAATAAAATCTATTACTAGGTGGGTCATCTGGCCAGTTCTAGGTCACCCTTCATAGTCAATGGGCAGGGATAGGCACTTTTAGGAAGCCATTCCCCTGACCTGTTTCACACATCTCTCTTAGTAAAAAAGGCAGCCGCACCTTAAAACAAGCTCATTGCTCTCCTCTATGAATCCAGATGACCAGTCAGACGTCGGCATCCCCAGTGCACATTTGAGCAGAGGAAACCATGCACCTTACACCTAGGTACAAACTAAGTGCTTAAATTGGCCAGACTGGATCTTACCATGTACGCTGCGGTGTGCACACAGAAGCGAATGACCTCCTCGCCCACGTCTCGAGGTCACTTTTGAAGTCCCCCTATACTCTATAAAATGCCATTGCTATTGAATCATGGGGTCAGTCTAGTTTTTCCTCCTTTCACTTAATGGCAAACTGTTAGTGTGTGCCATAAAAGGTTTATGCAAGCATACCCAAGTGGTTTTGAATGCTTTCCACTTCCCTGCATTTGCACATGAGAAGTTGCTAACTCCCGTTTGCAGATTCTCAGCAGATCCGGGGTTTATGACTGAATGCCTCCAAGTTGGGGTATGCAAACGGACGGCAGTGTTTGGAGTCAGTGACCGCACTCTTCCCCACGATAATCACGAGCATGTACAAGCCACAGGGAACTGTTAAACGGAGACTGATTTGACTATAACAAAAGTCTCGACTGAGTTTTGTTATAAAGTGCCTCATTAGTCTGATTTTTTTTGTGACATCCCATTGGCAGTAGATATGAATAGAGGGTTTTTTTCCTGTCTAACCCATGAGCAATAGGCACAAATTCCCATGTCAGCCAAAACCAGGCGTGCTCTCCACACCAGAGCTGTGTATCCGAAGGACCCGAGATGCTGAACATCCCCCGCTGATGAGAGGAGCCAGGTAGTTATTTGCCTCGGCCTCTGGGATAATCTAGCCCAAAAAGGGAATGGAAAGTTCAAGAGCTTATTTAAGAGTTCTGTGCCCAAACTTAGCTCGTGCAAAAGGAATCCGCAGGCTGAGCGAGCGCAGTCTGCTGCACAGCTCGCTCTCCTCATCACCTACCGGCATGAGTTAAGAAGTATCCCAGCCCGAGCAGAGACCGCACCTGACGAAACCGAAAGAGAATTGCCACACGCCGAGTAGCATCCGACGGCTGGTATAATCGTGTAATACGCTCGGGTACGGCAGACCAGCTGACGGACAGCGGGGCTGGTCATCCAACACGGAGCACAAGGAGCGAAGGGAGGAGGGCTGGCTGCCCTCCTGCTCACGCAGCCCGGGGTGACGCTGATCTCCTCCGCTGCCATGAGGTGCTGCTGGCTCACGGTCACCTTGTTGGCCACCAGGACCCCCGGGTCCTTCTCTGCTTTCCCCAGCCACCACCGGTGCAGAGGGCTATGCCTCCCCAGGGGCAGGGCTTTGCATTTCCCATCCTCAACTTCATAATGTTCCTCTTGGACAACTTCTCCAGCCTCCCTCGGTCCCTGTGCACGCTGGCCCCTGCTCTAGAGTTTATTGGCTGCTCCCCCTGACTTAGTACCACTGGTGACCTCACTGATGAGGCGGTCTGTCCCGTTGTCAGGTCATGCTCCTGAATCAAAACCTGACAAACTCCTCCGGCTGGGCTCTGAACCATTGCCCACCACCCGTTGACTCTGGCAATCCAGCCAATTTTCCATCCACCTTATATCCAAATCATGTTAATGAGAGCAGGCCCTATCAAGCATTAACTTCACAGATGAAGCCACCATGGTCAGGAACTCACAAGATATCTGCCTTTCCTTTTGAACACAGTTATCCCTGTTCAAAAGAGAGTCATGCCCCCACCATCTAGACATGCAAAATGATTCAAACTGCTGATCCTATGAGAAACAGCAAATGTCATCAGAGACATCACGGAAACTATCCATTTGGCTCTGTAACAATAATTCTCACTAGTGAGGAGGCATAAATTATATTTAATGGATTACAGATCAAAGGCCCTGAACCGATCCTTGGTATCACCTCACTTATTACTTGGCCAGAGGAAAGACAATATTCCTGGTACACCAAGACATCACTGTTTACATGAATGATCTGAAAGAGAGATTTGCAGTTGTTCCAACGAGACTCATAAAGAATATACTGCACGCTTAGCTATCGCAGAGATGGAAACCATGTGCAAGGCACTATTGTTAAATTGCTGATCACCTGCAGAGACAATGACCTCGATTCTGCAGCACCCTCTTAATAGCTAAGGCGAGCGATCCTTTGCAATTGCAGTCAAGAGTTCATTCTGTTTGCTAAGCCATTACGGTCATTATTCTAATTACCTATCGAGTCCTGTTCTTGTGTGTGGTGCTGCACAAAGACAAAGGGAATATTGTTTTTGTCTCCCAAAGTTTGCACTCTTAATCAAAGAAGGACAGCATTCAGGCACCTAACAAATTGCATAAGTTAGGGAGGGGTAGAAATTACCCCATGAATTAGCTAGGCAACATTTGTGAGAAAAATGTCTGGGCAAAAACCTGATGTATTCTTGTCAATCCCCAGCCCCTATATCCTTGCAAAGCAGAGTGTGGGAAGGCTGAGTGTCTAATAGCCTGGTTCACAGGCAGTAATTCCTCTGGAATATGGTGACTGATTTGCTTGACATTTCCTCTGGCGTCGACGGTATTAGAACCATCAGGCAATTCCTGGGAAGGTAATTTGTTCCTTTCTACTATACGTTGATAAGGAACAAAGAGATGTTAAGTGCTCGAATCTCTCAAAAATCCAATATGATGTGGATGCAAATCTCAGGAATCTTTTCTATGGTGTATATGTAAGAATTTATACAATTCCCTTTTCTATTCATTAACAAAGCTTCCTGCTGGCAGTATCCAAAATAAATCTGAGGTCTGGCATAATATATAGAGATGACTCTACAGAAAATTAATTTTTTTAATTTAATCAATAATATGCCCTTATATGGAAATCTTGTCAGCATATAATTATATATCCAAGAAAATGTATTGCTGCATGCTTCTTAATAAGACTATTGCAGAGCAAAGCTGTGAACTGAAAAGGAACCGAGAGGCTTCAGATGCCCAAAATATTCTACAGTTGCTGCACAGACGAAATTCCCAGTACTAGTGTGGCAGGGCTAGGAAGTCACTGTAACTCTCGTTTAACATAAGCAGCGATTTAGGAAATTTTTTTTACTCTTTTTTTGGGTTGTGGCTGAGATCATGCCAGTCCCCACTGATGTATCAGGTTCACTAGACAGCAGTCTCTTGGCTTGGGTTCAAACAAGTTTGTATTGAATTAGATGGCTTGGCCCAAGAGACTGACCTATTTACTTTTGTGTATATGCCTAAGCTTTCTGTTCCTGTTTTTGTCACCTATATAGCACTTCAGAGACAGTACTTCTCCCGTGTTTATTGTGGTTACTTAGGGATGCTCAGCTTGGCTTTTTGCAGTGCGTCTGCTATATGGACAAGTGACTACTCACAACAACAGCCGTTTGAGAGCCCACGGCTCTCTGTCCATGGCAGGACAGCCCTTATCCTCATCTGCTGGAGTCAGCACAAAAGCTGAGATGGGTGCTCACTATGCAGAAATATCTGTGGGTTTATGGCTATGTCCCTTCCCTTTTTCTTCTTCCACCGTCTGTTGCTACTCCCCACACATCTAGGTCTTGGGCACAGAGTTAATATTTCCTGTTGCTTTACCCAAGGCGCAGGTTAGACACACACAGGCACGAGCTCCTTCCTATGTGCAGGAGCCAGTTTGGCTAATTAGATCATGTGAAAATGAGCTGAATGGCTTTCAAGGTCACCTCATATCTGAGAATTGCTTTTGTGCTACATAAAGCTCAAACCTCCCAGCAGGCTCTGCCGCTCTACCCCTATTTTCTGCATTTTTCCATTATTTGGCAAACCCAGCTCCCTTGTTACCCTGGATCATGGACAGTTGACTTCACTCATTCTTCAAGCTCAATGGAACGAAAGATTTGGGCCCAGAGTCCCGAGGTATCACGGAAACGCACGTAACAGGAGTGATGAGCACGTTGCCTGATTTGCCGGTTGCTGCAGGTTAAAGATCAATGCTCGCCATGGGTGAAATCAGCTTCTTGTGGAAGCCCAGGCAAGAATTCAGATTTTTCCAGCTTTTAAAAGCTACTTGCTATTTACCAGCACAAGCATTTCACAGTGTGCAGCTTCCTAAAACACGATATTTGATTTCTCTTTAACAAAGAACGGAAACATCCTTGTAAGAATAAATCAGCGAGAAAAGACTGAGCCCCAGGTGTACATTGATCTCCGACTCAGACTTTGCGTACGCTTAGGGTGGTGCGAGCTCCTGCGCTCGACGGAGTGTGCTGGCTTGGAGTGGCACAACTTGGCGGTCGTTTAAAAGCGTGCACTGAATGCTAAGAAAATCGGCAGTTTACTGATGATGGTTCTGCTAGTACGTTTATGCCAAACTTGTCCTTTGAGTCTCCCAAGGCATGGGCAAATGCATGCAAGCAATGTTAATGATTAGCTGCAGAAAGTATCTTATGTGACCTCTTATTTTACTAACAGCTTGCATGTGTAGGCAGGCATAAAGCTTAACCATCTTATTAGGGAAGGCCAAAGGGCCAGGATCCACACAGGTGTTTAGGCACTTACTTATATATCCCACGTAGGTGCTGGCACCCAGACTCTCCCCACCTAGAGACTGTGGTCCATAAACAACCCTGGAGAGAAATTTTGTGTGAGAGATTGAAGAGCACTTCTGTGCAGCAAAAACATGGAAAACAGACGCTGCTTTACTCTCCGGAGTGGGGGATAGAGACATCCGTGTAACCCAAACCTGGGAGCTGGACAGCTGTGGAACCTTCATTTCTGCCTTTCAGATTATTTCCATTCCAGTGTTTGAGTGTCTTCCTGAGGACGCTGGGGGTTTTTATGCTGTGAGGAAGTTTCAAGTTATGCCTGTTTCTTGAAAGAGCACCGACTCCTGTGCACTGCTCATTCAGATTTTCTTTCTGCGAACCACCTAGCATGGAGAGGAGGAAAATAAAAAAAAGGACCAAAAGGAATTACCTGCAGGTAATGCAAAGGAATACCTAGAAGGCTTAACCCTTGATGGACTGTGTTTGTCCAGTACCTACAGTTTAATGAACTTATTTCTAGAGCTGTGCTAGCCTGTTTTAGAGCACACCAATGCAAACATTTATTTGCAGCTGCCTGCAATGAGGTTACAAATCAACTAATGATATAATATTTTCTCTTGGAATTTATTCTATGAGGATGATTCATACCGGACAGCTAAATGCCATCAGTGTTGTGTCAGCTTTTACCGACTAAAGTGTTTTTCCGTATGCAATAGTGGACTGTTCTCATTAATGGCTGAGCTGTAAAATCTTGCTTTCCCTCTTATTTATGATACTGGAAAAGATCCAGTGTACCACAGTACATGTGTAAGTCATTACCCTCCCTCCAAGCTCCCCCCCCAAGCATGGAATGTTACTGTATTTTAATATATTACAGAAATAAACAAATGTTATACATGTGGGGGATGAGTATAAATCAGACATGACTCAAAGGGCAAAGGGGCCAAACCGAGTTTGCTGGGCCTGAATATCTCCGGAGCACAAGGGCTGTCGGCGGGGGGGATGCTGTGCCGCTGCACAGTGCCCCCCCTCCTCAAGTTTGGCCACATCCAACCCTGCATATTGCCAGGTTTCCAGTTCACACAACTTTTCTAGGCTGGTCTGTAAAGGGCTGGGGATATCCGATACGGTTTGGGTCATGTAGGCTGTGCGACAGGCAACGATGCTCCTCAGTGCTGCGTCCCAAAGCCCGGCGCGGGGAGCCTTTCCTTCCCAGCGGCACCTCCTCAGCGGCAACCACATCTCCCATCCTCGAAACCTCCCGAGGGCCAGATCCAGACCCCGAGCACTCCCGTCC
This sequence comes from Elanoides forficatus, assembly GCA_025311575.1. Classification (NCBI taxonomy): domain Eukaryota; kingdom Metazoa; phylum Chordata; class Aves; order Accipitriformes; family Accipitridae; genus Elanoides; species Elanoides forficatus. Next base: position 30,212,965 of record JAOBAS010000008.1, on the reverse strand, counting down.
CGACCTCAGTGGCTTCAGCCAACCACTGCCGTGGCGTCCACGTTTCTTCGCACTGAGACGAGTAAAGGCTGGTGGAGGTTAAATATAGAGACACCCCTGGGAACAGGGACCTCTAAATTCTAGCTTTCTTCCCTTGTGGCCCTCCACATCTTGCATTTCTCCTTGTGTTAATGGCCCAGTTTGCAGAGGAGGACTATGGCGATGCCCTTTCCTGAGGAGTTAGATTCATAGAATCATAGAATCTTTTAGGTTGGAAAAGACCTTTAAGATCATCAAGTCCAACCGTCAACCCACTAAATCGTGTCCTGAAAAGTTGAGTTGTGGCTCAAATGCCCTCACCCCGGGGAGCGAGCTGTCCCTTGGCTGTTGGCCCTCACCATTGACAGTGTCACCAGCAAAAGGGCAGGAGCCTTTTGGGGAGCTCTCATAGCCACCGCCGGGTGCAGGACCGTGGTCTGTACACCCGCGGGTGCCATCTGTACCGGCAGGGAAAAGGGGCCGCTGAGAACCGATGGCACACACAGCTTCCGTCCTTCTGCCTGAACTCTTTCACCTCTCCCCAAAACAGGGTGGCTTCATCCACTCTACCTGTGGACAATCCCGAGCCTGTGCCCTGGGCTCGCCAGCCTAGCTGTAGGCACCGAATCCGCCCCTAAACGTGCCGTGTAGGTAACGTAGCTGCCTAACTTGGGCCATCAGAGATAGCTGGCAGGTTGCCACCCAAGCGTTGGGTACCACATCTCCTGTCCTGGAGGTGCCCAAGTCCCCCCTTGGATCAGGGATCAGGCCTTGACTTTGCCATGCCGAACTCCCCAGCCCAAGCATTTATGCTTTGATCAATTCTCTGTCACACGGCGAGTGAGCAAAAAAAATATTCCTCCTGCAAGAGCGTTTTCTTCCCTCTGGATCAATGCGTAATACTTCATTTGACATCAGTGGGAGCTCTGTCACAGATCAAGAGCAGTAAATGGCCTAATGGAAAGAATAATAATGCTATCATGCATACCTACTGCTTCTCATCCGTCTTGCGGTTTTAAAGACGTTCCTCTTGGCAAGCTTGCTGGTCATAACGCTCACCCTCAGCTAATTCATATCTTTTAATTATCTTTTCAAAGGCGCTATTGAAAATCAGGAGCAAAACGGAAAAGCACAGAATACGCAAATTGCAAGCTGAAATGAGATGCTCTAAAAGTTCAGTCTTTCCTTCTTTGAAATATAATAGGCAATATAAGTTAAAAAAAACCACAACAGTAACTTTTATTAGAAGCACCATAATTTAAAAACTGTGAGCCTGAGATTTAATTTCATCCATAAGCTGCAATATAATACTTTATTGACCTCAAGTTGGTTTATACTGTATTTTTCTTCTACCTCTTAATGCTAAGAGGCACATCTTTATAAGCCACTGGATTATTTGCTAATGCAACACTTTCATTGTATTTCAAGTGGGAAGAAAATCTATTTGTTGTGGGATTTCATTTTTCACAGTGTTTTTTCCATGGATGTTGCATCTTTGTGGGTACCTTTCATCTAATACAATATTAGCATTCATGATGGGGCTGACTGCTTCCTTCATATTCACTTGAAGCTGGATAACAAAGTAGGAAAGAGTAAGGGAAAGACAATAGAAATAGAAAGTCTTGCATATATGTGATGGTTACTTGTCTAGCAGCAGCATCATTATGTCCCCAGAAAACTGTTTCTCTGTTTGAGATTTCACTCTCGTTTTGATGTTTTGTGGCTCAATGGACGCTTAAAATAATTATTGTTATTTTCTTATTTTGCTTGTACAGCAAAAATGTGCTGGCACTCTCACAGATTCAATGGTCTTATTCACTTATAGTTCCAGAAGTGGAATGACAAGAAAATATTTTTTAGGATATTGTGCAGTGACCCAAATAGCACACACAGAAGGGATGTGAGTAAAGCTAAAGTATTTTATTAAATAAAATATTTATTTTGGCATCCAGAAAAATATAAATCATTGTCCTGTTACTACAAGTGGTCATTAGGAAGAAATTGAGAGTTCCTTGATGGCACAACTGATAAATTCTTAAAAATGAGGAGATTAAAAGAGTGTGATAGTGTTAACAAATTGTAATGGATTGATTTTCAAGAAATAGTCTATGTCAGGTATTACCATAGATTCACATTATGGAAGACTTCCTACACAATGAATAAATAATAATAACCTGTACATGAGGAATCACAATAAAAGCATTTGTGTTTAGTTTCAAAATGTACTAAAGAGCTAAAATTAAACACGTACTTCCCCTCCCTCAGTCGATTCATCTCAATCTTCAATGGGGAAGCAGAAGCACATCTGTACGTGACACAATAAAATGCAATAAATGGAGACTATTGATAGAAAATTATTTTACGGTAATTGCTGTTTGCATTTAGTCTGCTCCTTGGAGATGAATGAGTTGTTATTAACCAAATGTTCAAAACCGTGACAGGTGAATCTGCCTGCCTTGCAGGGCTCGAGAGACGGGTCTCGGAGGACATGAAGGGTTACTAGGAGGAGAGAGACATTTTAACATGAAACCTGCAGCAATGTGCTGTAGTCCTCAAACAAGAGAGACAAATTCCTACATCACGGGGAAAGATTTCATGCAGGAATTCTGAAATTTTAAGAGCGGGCAATTGGGGTTTAATTCGCGCGATGAAGCAGCACACCAGAAGGTGGGCTCTAATTTCCCCCAGGAGGGTCGGGGAGGACTTGGCTTGTCCAGCGAAACCTCAGGACAAACGAAAACGTATGAAAATGTTCGATATTCTCCCCACCGATGTTTGGGTGTTAGAGAGCACAGGGCAAAAAGCCGAAATGCCTTGTGAGGCCGCTGCCTGTCGTTTGGGACCCTGCCAGGCGCCGAGATGTGCGTCTCCAATGGGCTCTTCATTAAGGGCTAGAAAACAGGCAGGCCAGGTAACGGGGCAGCACTTCTTGGCAGGCTGGCACCATTCAGACAACAGGAAGGATGATGGAGACCATACGCTCTTTCTTCCTCCATTCGAACTCCTTTGAGCTCCCATTAACGAGCAAAAGCAGCTCGTTTCCAGCTTCCAGAGCGCTCGTCGTGTCAGGCTCTGAAGCAATTTCTTTCGCAGAGGTCACGACTGAACCTCGGAGAGGTTATGTGCCTTTCCCAGGACTGGAGGGTGACGGCAGTCAGGGCTATGGGGAGCGATGATGAAGATAGGTCATGCAGCAAAACAATTGCAAGTCGGGAAAGGAATCTGGGCCATGGGATGCTCAGACCCCCGCACAGCCGGACATACGCTCACCAGGGTGGGAATAAGAAAGAGGACATTGTTTCTTCAAATGTCCTGGGCCTGAATGTTTATCAACATGGAGACATCTTCAGATTTTTTCAAAACACGGTCAGGCCCAGGGCTTTCCTGGACATCAGGGGACTGCTTCAAAGGAGTTCGTAATAAGCAGTGAAGATTAACGAGCCCTTGGTAGGCTTCAGCTCTTTATTTCAGTGTTACGGGGTAGATGTCCGCAAATCAAAATAATTTGAAAAAAACACAGATCCTGCCTTTATCCAGGAAATATGTAACAAAACCCCCCAAAAATCTCAGAAAACATCCACCAGAAAGACATCATTATCCAGACTCCTCTAGGAAAGTATGAAAAAAGATGAGATCAAAGGTAGCTACACCAACTGCCTTAAACCATGTTTATACATAACATTTTCCATGTGTTCTGCTTTTAAAAGTAGATTAGGATTGGAAATGATTCAAAAAAACTTCTTCAAAATGAGCAAGAGCCCTCTGAACAGAGATGCCGGTTTAGGAACACCAACACCAGGGTGAGGAAATACACAGAAAGTGCTTCAGATGTAGATGAAGGGCTGTAAGGGAAGGTGTTGTAAAGCCCTTGCAAGTTAAAGATGTTGGGGAAAACGTCCAGACATCCAGACGTCTGGACACAGGGAGTTGCTTGTGTCACACGAGAACCTCAGCCATGAATAGAGGGAACCAGCAAGGGCAGACCAAGGAGAAGGAGACTTACACTGCACTTCTGGCAAAGAGAAATGAAAAGAATCTCAGTGTAAAATCTCTTATTCCTTTTATATTACATTTTGGGTGCAAGAGAGAGACACAGTGTGCATTTAACTTATCTTTTAGTACGGCTTTTCCTTTTTTTTTCTATCATGTCACAAGAATGGTCTTATTTAATGAGCTAAGGTAAGCCTGGGAAATGTGGGTCCTTACCCTCTGCGTGGAGCCCAGATGCGTGCAAGGAAGCAAAGGGAGCCTGCCAGCAGCTCCCTGAGGCTAGGATTCACTGGCGTTTTCTAACTTCTACAGCTGTCACAGAGGTTCATCAGTGCCCTGATTTCACTAGAAGGTTCAGGTGCGTTAGATTATCCACAGGGAGCGTGTCTGTTCTCTGCAGACCTCATGCACACAGTTGGGGTTTCTTTGTTGGGTAGGAAAGAGGCAGCAGAGGAAGATGTCTGCTTGCACGGGGCCGATGCTTCCCCGACCGTTTCTGACCAGCGAAGTTCTCTTCGCACCATTTTAGAAGGATGAAGGGAACGTGTCCCAGTGCAGAACAGATCCTAAAGAATGCTAAGTGTGTTTCCGTCCAAAATACTCTTGAAATACAACATCCCAGACCTACTGTTCAAAGAAGACATTATAGGTCATGCCTCAGCCCACCTCCTGGGCATGCGCTTTGCTTTGAGTCCCACTGAAATCAATGCCCTTTGAAGTGTACTTACCTACATTTCCGAGAAGCACAAGGGCGATACTGAAAGGTTAACCCTAAGGTAATGACACTACAAGCTATAAATTTTAAACTTTGATCTATAGTCTTTCCATCAGCAGCTCTACAGATGGGCAAATTCCCTTTGATGCCTACAGCCGTGTTGCAGCGCACCAACATTTAGAAATTGCACCTCCTTATTTATTCCTTGAGTGAATTTCTCCTCTTGCAACACAAGGCACAAAGGAGCTTCTGCAGACCTGGCCGGTTCAAGGACTGGGCTGCTCAAAGCACTTCTGCTGTTGTCAGTGTCAGGAGAGGTCTTAGTCCCTGTGTGGCACGGCAGCGACGGGTGAAGACAGGATTACCGGGACTGCTGGAGTGTAGGTGTATAATGCCAAAAAAGCTTCAGGGGAAAGCAAACTGCAGCCTGGCTCCAGCACGGGGATGCCTCACCCCGCTGTGCCTTCAGCTTTACGGTCTGGCATCGCACGTGAGCGAGTGGGCAGCGGGCTCCAGCACGTACCACCGACATCGCCCCGTCTGCCCGTGGGGTCACATAATATCGGGTCAAAAATCGCCCCGAGTGTTTCCCTTCACGCCGCCCTGCAAAGCGCATCCTCCGCTTCTGTCGCCCTTGGCTTTCCTCCAGAGCTCTGACTTTCTAGGTTTCTCGTCCCCTTGAACATCTGCATTTCAGCTGGTTTTTCCCTAGATGTATTATGTTTCATTTTCTGAGTGAATGTCACGTTGTTATTTTTCAGTTGGTATGTGCAGGCTCCTTCTATCCCCACTGGCGTTTGCAACAGTATTGTCTGTGAATCTTAATAAACCAGAGTGCAGACTATCAAAGACAAGCACTTGGGTTTTTAGGAACCGCCGAGCTAACGAAAGGGGAAGGCGAATGCCCTGCCCGCAGCCCTGGAGGTGGGTTCAGGCTCTGGTGGCACAGAGAGCGTTTGACCTTATGCCCAATCTGCAAGGATAAAGTTTTCATCCGTTTGAAAAGAAAACAGCAGCGC
>JAOBAS010000008.1:30197046-30207123 GCA_025311575.1 Elanoides forficatus | reverse complement strand
CCAACTCCTTTCCTGCTTACACCCTAGAGGTATTTGAATTCCTTAAGTGCCACAAGTCTTGACTCTGGCATTTGTCAAGTAAAGATGAAAAGTGACGCGGATGGAAAGAGGAAAAAACCATCCCCCTTAAAAGTGCAGTTGGCATTTCAAAGGCTGCTTTTGCTTTTAATTTGTGGGTTTGGGAAATGAATGCACGTTAGTTGACATTACAAAAGATGACTTGTGCTGAGTGGGCAAGTTCGGTGGCGCGCAGAGGAGCAGACGCTGCCTGAAGGAGGTAGACGCTCAGCCTGGCATTGCTCGCAGCACCCAGCCTTGACCTTTAAACCAGACGTGAGCCCTGGGCTCTCCCTCAGGCCACCAGGATTTTTCTAGCACATGCTGGGATTTGGGGGGGATGCTTGGAGGTTGGCTGGGGCATATTTAGAGGGGCAGGTTCAGGCTGCCCCGTAGTCACTTTGTCCATACTCAGTCCTGCCCACTGAGGCAGCCTGGGTCTGGCATTCCCTCCGCGTGGGAATCCTCTTTTCCCCTTGGACAGGACTGTTTGCCCCAACCCCATTTCACCATTCATCTGCATGTCCTGACTATCCCTTAGCCATTATAAACGTGGGTAAAGGGCGGTTTTTAAAACAGCACTGGTGTATCTCTTTAAAAAATACTCCTCCTTCCCTTTTCTCCTCACCTTTCCCATCTCTTTCCTTGCTGGCTTCAGGGTGAATGGTCAAGGGCAAACTTGATTTCACAGTATGGCAGGTTGGAGAGCAACAGCTTTCTGAAGCAAGTATAAATGTGGAAGGTCTCGTGGGAAAAGAAAGGAGAGTGCACATATAGCAAAAAGAAAAGCTGGGATGAATGAAAAATAAAACACTGGGGGTGATTTCCTTATGGCTGGTGAGTACTTGTTTAGTTTAGGACAAAAGGTGTTATTGTAAAATGCATTAGCTAGCGTGTTCTAACTGCTACCTCTTAACATTCATATGAAAGAATATTTTTAATTTTAATATATTATCATATATTTAAAGGTACGGCTCAGACTGAAGTGAAAGCTGGTGAGGAGCTAACTTTGCTTGAGCTGGCTAACCTGTGCTAAAATAGTTTTCCTTGTCTAGATTAAGGGCACGGTTCATGACGGCAAGCTGATCAAGTCACCCCTCCTCAGCTGATCTGCAGTACTAATCGAGTGCCTACTCTTAGCTCATCAAGACGTTGAACTCGCGTGATTTCCCAAAGGGGACCCTCATGGAAAATCTGAGCCATGGTTTATGTTAAGATGTATAAGACAAGTAGTTGCTGCGGCCCCGGTAGGCACTTTCAGCAGAAGATCTGCCTAATTTTTGTGCCACAGGTACGTCTCTTGATGCCATGAGGTCTGGAATCTGGATCACTCATCAGTCCTTTGATCCTTTAAGAGTCACAGCATCTACGTGAGACACTGCTGATAGGCAGTCTGAATAAAGCCCCTTTCTCTATCTAATCTGACCGGGCTGATGTAATGCACGATACGAGCCAGCATCTTCATGAGATAGGAATCTAGGAGCTGCTTATGTGGCTAAGCCTTATACCAGACACTGCCCAGTAATGTTGACTGGATGGGGGAATTAACCAGAGGAACAGTCGAGGCTTTTTGATTAAGGGATTGCATCAATCGTCATAAGATATGTTTGCAATAAAGATCTGTGGTTCCTGCTAGTAGGTCGGTATCAGTTGTGGCTAAGAACACTATCTTGCCATCTGTTCTTGGCAGGAATTGTACAATCCTTTCTTTCAAGTCGCAGATATTATTACACTTACTCAGCCTTTGTCAGCTCAGGACTTGACCATTATAACGCTCCCTGCAGGATGCTGCTCGCTGCGACCATCTGGAAAAAGAAGCTAGATCAGTATACGGCTGCTTGCTTATTCAGTATCATTTCGTACCGCAAATGTCTTGCACATCTGCCTTATCGTCTGTCCCAGCTACTCATTTGTGGGTGTGGTAGGAGGTGTTGCTTTGAATCTCTACACTGCTGTGCATGCACACACGAAACTATGCTCAAGGAACATTAGGCTGCAAAGTGGGGTACACCTGGGAAACGTCGGTATGAAGGTGGACTGTGAAATTTCTAGTTTAGAGGCTTCTTGCAAAGCCTCTGGACTTCGTTAACTGCATGATAAAGGAGTATTCATACCTCCTGACTTTGGCTACACGGGCACAACCTCTCCCCACCAACTAGCTTTCTAACTTCTTCCTCCGAATTGCCCTCAAGCCAGGTTGCTGTGATATCCTCCAGTCACGGTGAATACGCTGTCCCCCCACCAGCCACCAGCCCTTGCCTCTTTCCTTGCGCAGAAAGGATGGTGCCCACCAAGCGAGCAGCTGTTCAGTGTTTTGCTTTTCAGCGTTATTCAACGCATAGCCCAATACCCCGTCGACCACGTGTTATCCAAGCCTTTCTCGGAGGCAGATTTGTTCCTTTCCTCACGGTCCCTTCTGTGCCACTCATCACTACTGTGGGGTTATGAATCAATTTGTTCCCACAGCCTTGTTTGTGGGGGAGACGGTGGTTTTGTCTCCATCTTGCCCGGACGTGGTTGCTAAATTCTCCTAGGGTCTCACCTGCTGTAAGCACGCTTCACCCTTTCGCAAGCCTTCAGATACCAAACCTACTGCAGATCCATCATCCCTGCAGGCTGGATCTGGCTCAGGGCCACAGGTCTTTCCTCACTGTCCCCATGTCTTGCTGCTGGTGGCCAAGGGTGGCTCTCGGTGCACGAATGGAGGACATGGCATCCGTCTCTCCCGGCCTTTTGACATTCCCCTGCCCGGTGCCCAGGTTGCACGGAGAAGGAGGTGCCCACCTCAAAGGCAGAGGAAACAAGCACCGGCGCAAAGATGGGGGGGTCATGGGGAAAGTATCTGAGGACCAGGAGCCTCGCAAAGAGAGGAAGGGAGAGGGGGACAAAGACTGACTGGGGTAAGGCCGCCGGCTCTGTGGGCTGGGCTGCTGCAGAGAATGCACCAAGGACTGGGAGGAGAGGACGGGTGAAGGATCAAATAGCTCACAGGCTGGAAAATAGGAAAGGCTGGAAAGGTTAGGAGACCAGGACAAGAAGCCAGGGATGAGAAAAGAAACAGAGCAGAGACTGGGAGAGGCTGGAGCACGTTCTCCACCATGGTCTTGGACAAAGCCCATCCTGGCAGTCCTCTGTTGGCATGAAACAGCCGTGAAACTCACCCACAAACTGTGGTATCATCCTCATCTTCTCGCTGGTCCAAGGATTGGATGGCAACCTATCGCTGCTATCAATTACTCCCTCAGATCAAGTGTCTGAGTCACTTCAAGTCTTGGAGGATCAATCTACCACAGACCACATCTAACCTAGTGGCTTTTCAAGGCAGATCTTACCTGTGGAGACAAGGTAGAAGCTAAAATTCAATTCACAGTGGAAAATCTTTGGAGCTGCTGCCATACTAAGTGTCGTATTTTCCCGGGTAGCGTTCATGTAAGTTGTAGCAGCAATGAACGTGTAGCTCTTCTGTACGCAGTTACAACCGCGTGAGGAAATCACACAGTCTATTTGCACAGCCCGTTAGCTGCATAACTGGTCTTTTGTACACAAAATCTCTGATTCAGCAAGTTCTTTAATCATGTGTCCCACTTTAAGCATGTCTCTGAAAATCAGGCCTTATGTCACGTACCTCTGAAAAATCAATTTTTGTAGCAATTTGCAGCTTTTTCTGTCATTTTAGCTCTCTTGTTGGATTTGCCTGAAATTCTGTGCCTGAAGCCGAACATGAAGCAAACATAACATTTCATATAAACGATTATGTTTGTCAAACAGTTATCTGCTTATGTCTTAAAGTGACACTATCATAGTTTTCCATTTTTCTGCATTATTACCCCACAAGAAAGGACTACCACCATTAAAAAAAAAAAAAAATCTGCTGCTAAAACTATCCATGGCTTGGGGTTTTTTACCTCCTTTTGGTTGATGGGAATAAAACTAGACACCAGAAAAAGCCACATTTTACAGGAATTATCTACCTGTATGTCTTCCCTTAAGCTCCATGAACTGTATGGGCATACCATATAGCTTCACAAGTTTGTTTGAACTTCTCAAACATGCTAAATTGGCATGATCCCACACAGCCTATCATGCACTACATCCAACCACATGGTAAGAAATTTGCCCGACTAATAGTTTTATATCTAGTTCATGTGCGCAGCACAAGGCTAGTGATTCAATGCTGTCTGCTGGGAAATGGGAAAAATTATCTGTATTATTAAAATCTTAACAGTTTTCCTATGCATTTAGTGATAATATTTTTTGACTGGAGTTATCTAAAATGCAGCTTGCCCTCCCGCTCCTTGTTATGTACATGACAGCCTTCACTGCTGACTTCTCCAGAAATGATAATTGATTGTACTTGGGTATCAGAGAGCACATTTCCAGGTCTCAGGAAGTTTTTGAAGGCAGACAGTATGTGGCTCCCCTGGTGACTCTCAGAGGACGTATATGCCAGTCGTGACAGAAAGAAACGGTGACCTCTCTTTTTGTCTTCAGAAACTTTACAGATCTGTCCACGGAAAGCCAATTTGGGAATCAAATAACCTTTGCGTTTTCTAGGCTGCAGCCTGAATAGGCAGAGAAGGAGGAAACCACTGTCAATAAATGCAAAGCTAAAAATAGGCAAACCAAAAGCCTCAGCAGAGCTCTGGAAACATTCTGAAGGTGGAAGTAAGAGTTATTTATAAGGTTGGGAATTGAGAGGGGAGAAAGAGGTCAGTAGAAGACTTTATTTACATAGTTTGGGTTCCAGAAATTACTTTCCAGTGCACACAGCATCACTAGGAAGTGTTTCTGCTTGAGTCCTGAGTCCTAGCTACTTTTTGTACCTAGACAACACGCTGTGCCATGCCAAGAAGCAGGTTTCTGGGCATTCCCGGGATGCAAGAGGGACAGGACTCAGGAGCTGCAACTCCACTCTTCAGAGCAGAGATTCTTACTTACAGATACATGTTCTGTGAAAGCACTTTTTGGAGTCTGAAAGCAGGTTAAGCTGCCTCCATAGGCATGGTCCTAATTGGTAGGTAGGTAGATAGAATTATAGATAGATGCATGCCTGGGGTGGAGTCCTCTTCTCTAACCTGAGCTGCAAAGAAGTGAGTTTTCGAAGTTAGTTAGCTAGGGTGTATCCAGACACCTCCACGACGGCAGGTGAGCTTTGATGATTACCATTGACTTAGGCCATGTCCACTTAAGCAAGTAGTGCAGTGCATTGGGAGCAGATCGAGAGAGGGAGAAGCGGTGCTGAAAACTCGATGTTTACACTATACGCATTGGTCTCGCTCTAGTCTCATCCCGTTAGCACACCAGAAGTGTCCATTGGGCACATCTTTTGGTTTAGTTTCACTAGCAAGGGATTCAGCTGGTGCCTCTGGAAACCACCCCATGATGCAAACCATAGCATGGAAAGTGGGGATGCCTGGGGGATGCATTTCAGAAGCAGTCTCCCAGTGCAAACAAAAACTCTGTTGTAGATGCACCCTTAGATTAATAATTTTTATACCCCTAACATAGCTACCGTAATACCTATCCCTCAGTCTAGTAGTCCAGTGCAAATGAGAGGTCTGAGAAAAAAACCAAGAAGATTGCTCTCATTCACATTTCTAAAATTTGAAAAATGCATAGGTTTTCACCTCACATTTTCAAAGGAAATGGAGGGAATGTTTATTTCACAAGAGATCACGTATATTTTTTCTATCTTTACTCTTAGAGGTAACTAAAGTATTTGGCTATTTCGCCTGAAGCAGATAACCAGCATGAACAAATTCTGCATTATAACAACTGTTACAATTTTATTTAATGAGAAGGCTTGGGCAAGCTTAATAACAGATGGATGTTCCAGCCTAATGTAATGTAATAGACATAAATGACCAGTAAGTGTGTATTTAAATATCTCCTCCTGGATGTATTTTAAATTGGCTATTTACATTAATGATGAGTTTAATTGCTAGTGAATTTAATGAGGAATTTAATCTAGTTTGCCATATATGAGAAAGAAGGACAGCAGTTCTGCAGGTGCAGTGCCCTGCCCGGTGGTTTGAGTGCACCTCCTCGGCAGTGGAAGGACACCTCTGAGAAGTTGCCCGTGCAGAAGGACATCAGAAGGAAATGCTGGGACAACCAGCTTCTTGCCCAGCTCCTGGATGAAATCACGGACAGAATCCCGTGGAGGAGCACTAACGTTTCAGTGACCCCATTTACCGCTTGCCCCCACAAAACGATTGCAGCGGCACAAGCGCGGGACAGTGAATTGCAGTGTGGAGGTGGGAAGGAGCAGCCAGGGCAGAAATCACTTCTATCACCTTCGCTGCATGAGGAAAGGAGTGAGATAAGGAGCGATGAGGTGGGGATGTCTCTTGCTGAGGCTGGAGCTTGAAAAGCAGCAGCTAATTTAACAGTCGTCTTGCGTATCAAAAGGACCAAATGACTTTCGGAGTGCACAGAATAAATAATTGATACCTCGTGAAGGGGACTATCGGGTCTCAGCCGTCAATCTGATGGGAATTACCTTCATTGGAGGGGATGTTTGCACAGCCGGACCACATGCAATACTGATGCTAAGTGATTTGGCTATGACATAATGCAGAAGTTAACGATATGTCATTATTTTATTATACCATTTTACTCTCTGCTCTCCATTAAACCCTTTCAGTGTCTGAAAAGTCATTTCTACCCAGCCGCCACTTGTTAGAGCCCTCTGCCCCGGCAGCCTGCTTACAAGGCTCGCTCGCTGAAAGGGTCTCCCAATTTTCCTGCTGGAACAAAGCATCTCTCTGGAAAGTGTGCAGGCAAGAGGGACCCAGCAAAGGCCATTTCCACTGTGAGGCTTCTTGGATGTTACAGCATTTGAGAGTGAAAGGCCTGAAATTCTTTTTTAAAATAAAGGCTCAGGTTTTGAAGGGGTAGGATCCTTCAAATGGCACCTCAGAAACAGGATGGGTTCAGTGGCACTGACTGGTTTGTAGGTAAGGTCACGTCTTTGGAGGGGAAGACTGGCCGTACAGCTGTCGTGCAGGAAAGCACAGAGGCTTCATTTTTGTTAGCTTGGGGACAAACCAAGAGAAAATCCCATTGTGGACTGTTTGGTCAGAGTCAGTGCCTCACCACCCGATTTAGAGCCTAGATGAGGTATGTGAAAATAATCTGTGACTACACCACAAACTGCAGGGAACAGCTGTGAACCAGTAAGGGGGTGAGCGAGGCAGGTCTACGAAATGGCTGCGTAACTTGGTCCAAGTCTTCACTCCCATGCTCTGGATCTACCTGCACACACCTACCATTTAGATGAGAGGTTTTGTCAGACACCTGAGCCAGCAGGAAAACAGATTCCAGTGGAAGTAATTCCACAGCCCCCTATCCTTATCAGCTACCTCCACGTCAGAAAAAGGAGATATAAAACAAAGTTTTACTTTCTCAGGGACAGGCTCTTAGACCTGGCAGCACCTGAGTATCACAGTGATGACTGCTAAGACCAAAACTTTTAGGGATACAGGAGAAAAGTACCCTCCATCACCAGGGCAGGGGGCTGAAAGCTCATAGCTCCTCTGGCTCACATCTCGGCGGTGCAAGCCCTCCCAACGCAGCTCACTGCTTGCAGCCAGCTCCCAGCTACGGCCCCAGCCTGCGGCTGTTCCTGAAAAAACCATCCCAGGTCACCGGCTCCACCTGGGACTGGCCGGGAGCATGCCCCAAAGCCTGGCCCCGCATGCCATGCATGCCTCAAGCCCCCATGCAATCAACAGGGAGGGGGGAGGATGGCTGCAGGGGGAAACGAGGGTCAAGCCTGTCCCATTAACTGCTAATGAACAAGCTGGCAAGGGAGAGGGTTGTTTTTTGGCTTCCTCCCGCCAGGGAGCTTAACGTAACTAGATACGAAGACAAAGGTGACAAGGTCATTCCTGCTTTTGGCTGTCCCCGGGGTTGCAGCTCTTTCCACTGGCGCTGGGTCGCAGCCCGTGCCGACCGACCGGGGAGCCCGGTGAAGCCGCCGCACTTGCCCGATGTCGGTCGGGGATGGGGCAGGGAAAGGCCACGCTCTCCTTCGCGGCGTCCCCCAAAGACAGGCCGTGCTTGCACGTCGCCTTCCGTAACACTTGGGTAGCGCCTGAAGCTTCGGGATGAGTTTGAAGAGGGCGATGTTTTGGAAATGGGGAGGTCTGCTTAAGACGCGGTGCCGTAGCTGGAACCTGGATATGCTTAAACCTGTGGAAATGGCCACTTTGCAGTCTGTATCGCTTTCAAAATCCTGGAGCTAAGGTCAGAGGTGGTGTTAGCAGTGATGTGGATTACATGACATCTGCTTGAGATAAACAAATGTTTGGGAAATTGCCACCTTCTTCATGAACAAGACCATTTTACCAAACTTTCTGGGAACCTAAATGCCGTCAGTGAATATATCCTCCCAAAACATGTCTGTATTGTTCCCTGTACAGGTGAAGAACTAAAAAACAGGACGCTGGGAGATAAAGTGACTTACTGGCAGTCATACAGAAGACTCACTGCCTTGCTTTTGGCATTCAAGCCAGGTACGCACGTTGGGAGCAGCCTCACCCCGCTTTCCTTCTATTTTCCGAGATGAACACCCCCAAAGGCTGAGCTCGCCGGAGGTGCTTGTCTCTCCCCTTTTGTTGCACAGGGAGCCTTATCTGGGTATATGGGAGGAACTAGAGACAACTGAGCCTCTCCTGAGACACTGTCCAGTATCGTTATAATGATATTAATCGCCATTCCCAACTGTGCTATTCTGTCTGGGATCAGGATTTAGCCTGTGATGCAGCATGTTTGCATTTCATAATCTGCCTCTGAATTCTAGCAATAATCCACCATAACCACTGTAATAGACTCTTCAAATTAAAATGCTGTTTAACAGGAAAATGAAGTTCTAGAAATGTATTGCAAAATTAGAATTACCCACAAAATAAAATAATTTTGACATGACATATCTGGCTGTAAATTTGCCTTGCAACAGAAATATTCATAATTACAGTAATTTGCAGCTCAGCCTCTTACTGTAGTTATATGATCCCGTAATTGCTGAGTTGTCTGCAAAGCGCTGGTTGTGCTAGCTAAACCAGTTTGCCGCTTTAAAGGAACAGACTGTGAGCCAGCTCCAGTGCATCCTGAAGCCATGGAAAACTTCCCAGAGACTGCAGCGAGCAGCGGGCTGGACCTTGAGCTGGAAGGGAGGATATTCAGCCTCCTACAGAACAATGTTTCTGTGATATTTGTTCGGAAGCGTGGAATACTGGGATAGAGATGGATTATTGGTTAAAACTGTGTGACTTGGCCTCTACTATAAATCACTGCATTTTAACTGAGTAGTTCTGGGTTTATACCAATACAAATGGAAAATAGTCTGGTCAACATCATGGATAAAACTCTGTCCTCTAGTTAGGATACAAAGCTGTTGATTTCCTCAAATTCAGAATTGAATGTTCACTTCCTAGGAGCCAGAATTAGGAGAGGTATAATTCAATAAATACTACTTCTAGCTTAAATGAACATATCCCCCCCCCAAACATTGAATATCTACTCTAATTAATGACCTTGAGAAGATAGTCTGTTTCGGCTGGTCACAAGTGAAATGGCATAACCCATGGAGGTATGTTCTTAGTAACACCAGTGAGCAAAGAACTTGCATAGGAAAGGACAGCCTGAGGTTCAGGTCCTTGATCCCAGGGCAGCATCTGCATTTAATGTTGGGTAAAACACAAAACAAATCCTAAGATCCTCTATTCCTAAACCCCGAGCCTTCAAAGCCTTCCTCAGCCTGTCCTACCATCTTGCTTCCATGAACCTGTGTTACAGAGCGGTTTATCTCAGCAAGAACAGAGACTGCACCACCTATGGAGCTATGGTTGTCTCCTGGGGTGCGGACACTGTGGGTTTGAACTCCTCAAGATTGAGGTGCAAAGAGATTTTCCACCTCCTAAGAAAGTCCTCTTACAACCAAGCTGTCAGAGATAAGCTGTGCCGCATGGTCAGACAGTGTGTAATGCTGGTGGGACCATAAATAACAGAGAGTTT
>JAOBAS010000008.1:30178146-30190011 GCA_025311575.1 Elanoides forficatus | reverse complement strand
GCACCCTTGCTAGCTGCACCATCCTATCTTTCAGGCTGCCACTTTGATCTTCTGTTGTTTCCTGATGGAAAAAAATCGTAATCACCATCCAAATCATGAAGAACCTGAATTTTCATGATTCCTCATGGAAATTCATGAGGAATCTTTTCCTTTTTGGAGCAGGCTGTTTGGAAATTGCTCAGAATGCGGGTGAAAAACCAGCTTTCACGTGTTCTTTCTTCCCCTTGCGCCGGATAAGTAAACCACCCCCAGCTGATAGCGTTTCAACAATTCCACATTCAGGCATTGGGGTAGGAGATGAAGGGAGGGATAGCGTATCAAGGGAAGCATAAGAAGCAGGTTCAGGCTGTGAACATAAACCATATCTACTGAAGAGGCAAGATGTGAAGCAGCTAACATCGTCGACCTCTTAAACCCTCCTCTTGAAGATTTCATGCTACGGAAAGTACAAGCTATTTTCTTGCCGCTTGCAACCTTTGGTTCAGTTGCCTGCAGACTCAGGAAGATTTGCTGCCCAAGTTTACAGCAGATTGTATTTTCAAGGTTTTCTTTGCAGCTTCAAAGGGCAGGAGGGTACTTCGGGCTGAAAATGGACAGCGACAACAGCACAAGCTTTAGACTGTGCAAAGTGCTGGCACTGTTTCGGTGCAGGCCATCCTGACACATTGCGAAATCCTTGACCTAACCTTGTATGAGCCACCTTGCATATGCTAACATATGCATTAGCTGAGGAAAAGCTCGCCACCCAAGAATTTACCCCATCACTCAAGTGGCTTTTACTACCTGTGTCGAGCTTCAGATTACTACGCTGAGAGTCCTCGAGCTGGTTTAATGGCAGCTCACGTACAGCTGTGCACACCCACTGTCATGGATTGCTTGCTACACAATGTAGTCAAACGTGTTCAAAAAGCATGTGTTAGTACTTAGTGGCCTTTTTTCTGCTTAATATTCAGTTCAACTGAAGTAATTCCAGGGGCCTAAGCAAATGTAGAGCTCCAAAGGGCCAGGTTCCCTGAGAAATTACAGCTCACCTTACTTAAACCCCACCAAAACTGCTGAGATTGGTCACAGAGCACGCTCTGCCAGATTTGACCAGTTTGTGTTTTTCCACCACATTTCTAGCCTGATTTCCTTAGGAAAAGTTTGTGATTGCAGCCCTTATGCAAGCACACGTACAGGCACAAATGCGTGTGTACATTTGCATGTCTACGAATTCCTCTTCCCATCACTGTCCGTCACCTGCTAACGACTTTGAAGCTCTCAGCCACTTCCAGCCAAATCTAACAGCAGAGCAGTGATTTCTAACACGCTTATTTCCTATGGGTCTGTATAAATAGGCAGTTTGTTAATGGATAGAAGCTCTATTAGTGTATCAGTAGTCCTGAGGAAAAGGTGTAACTCCTATTAGGTAACAGAGAGTATGTCTACACTCCCACACTGAATTTTCCAGGACCATTTTCTGCCATTAAGGGCAGCAGGCAGTGAACAGCCCATGCCACGTACTACTAAATGTTCTCGCCCTCCGAAATAGGGTGGCCAAATGCAAACTACCTGCTGAAAATGGCCTTGGCCAAAGCTCGCTCTCAAACTGTGTTCAGGAGCCATTTGGGTGACTGCTATGGACGCAGGCCAGCACCGTGCCAAGCACCATTCGGACAATTTGACAGTACAGACGATCGAATTCAAGTTGCCAGAAACGTTCCCTGGGAGTGTTTAATTTAGTACAACCACTGGCAGAGAAACTCCACAGGAAAGGGGTTAGGAGTGCCCCATCCACAAGAAAAGCTTGGATCAAGGTTGCTACCATATTAGACAATGGAGAATCCAAGTATGAAGCGCAAACCTCCAAGAAAAAGGTCTCATTAAATCTGTTGCTGACAGAATGACTTGTTTAGCTGATGGCACCTTATTTAGAATTCACTCCCACCAGCAACCCATTTCAGATATGATATAGCAACTCTCAGCCCTGGATGCCAGATGTATGAGTTGTTTTTTTTAGCATTCATTTAGCTGTTCATATTCTGTTCTCTAGTTTGTTTGTATTAGCTGCCACCGTGATTGTTTTTTTGAGATACTGTAATTATGTGCACCTTTATCGCTTAACATGTGAATCAGATGATTTACCTTATTTGCTATTAGCGATCATGACTGAGAGTTCAGACCCTGACCTCCAGAGCTAAAGCACAAAGACATTAAAATCTTAGAGTACGAAGTCTGTTAACCAGCAGCTGCAAAGTCTTATCTTCCACAGCACGAAGAGAGATAGAGGACAAATATTGAGTATCTGGATACTGGATATCTGGAGATCAGTGTCCTGCAAGAATAAACAGCTGGAAATTGTAGCAATATGGAGAAGAAGATTAAGTCTCTGAGGAGCTGAAAACTTGAACGCCCAGGAAGACTCTGAAAATTGCAAGCTGTAGGCTCCATCTCTTGGGTACTAAAGAACAAAGTCTAACATTCCTGCTGCAATATTATTAACACCTCCTGTTTGTATTTCAGTGGCACCTAGTGACCCAAATCCAAGACTGAGCCACCCAACTGAAAAATGAATACACACGCACTGTAAACCTATGATGTGCATATACCCTTTCCAAGAAGGGAAAGACTCCTGTGAAGGAAACTCTTTCTTGCACGCTTTCTTCTTTGTCATAAATACACTCGTTCCACGAACAACAACAATAACGCAACTCAGTTGCCTACAGACTTTTGTCCCCCATACAGAGCAGACCTCCTTCCTTCCCACTTCATCAATGCTTTTCTCCTCACCACATCATCCCCCCTACTCAAGCTCTTTGTCCCCGGCGGGGGGGACGCACATGAGGTGGCCGGCCAGAGCCCGCGGGCTGGGCTGTGATGCCGTGGCCACTGCCGTCCCAAATGGCCGTGGGGATGGAGGCCTGCTGTCCCACGAGAGCGGTGCGTTGGGACTGTGTCCTCTCCCAAGCTGTAGAAACGCATGAACTTCAGGGCCGGCGTACCTTCGCACTCTCTATCCCAGCCTGAAATCAACCAACAGGTTCAAAGTTATTAAAGAGAGGCTGACAGACAAGCAGACAGACAGACAGGCAGAAGAGTTGTGTAAGCTTTGTTTCCTTAGGAAAGCAGGCTAAAAAAAGAAACAAAATGCAGTATTCACTCATCATTGTCTACAAAAACACTGAAATCAGCTATTTAACACTTTGTAACAAGCATAATGGCTCAGCAGAGTTATTTATTCTGCTTGAAAAACCTGTTTCTAGGCCTCAGAGGATTAGTCGAGAAGCAGCATAACCTCTCTGTGACCCTACCCGAGAAGAAGCTAGTCTAACTGGAACTCTGAAAGCAGCATTTTGAAAGTGGAGGCAGCTATGCAAAGATGTGTTAGAGCTGATCTAAGCTAAGGGGAAGTTTCACAGAAAGAGAAAATAATCTAAGCATCAGAGATGAGAAAAAGGTAAAGAAAAGGAGAAGTGAAAAGTAGGATAGAAGACAAATGAAGAAAAAAACCCAGAATCAGCACAGCAACGAATGCGTTTCAGTGGGCTGAGGAACATGGTATATAATTTAAATGACCGGTAAAATGGACGTTAGGACAGTTGATAGAAGTTGAACAATGAAGAAATTTGTAGAATACAGATTTGGTCTTCTTAAACACTTTTTAAATCAACTTGAAGCATCACCGCCTCCAAATGCAGCGGACGCCATAGCAAAGAAGAGCAGGCAATGTCTGCAACATGAAGCCGGGGCTGAACCCACAAATCTGTTTTCATCTACCTGCCAGCGTTTGGTTTGGGAGGTCATGTTTATGTGGACTGTAGCGAGCTGTCCAGTTTTGTGAGAATGAAGACAAGAAACATGTGAAGGAGCTCTCGGCTGCCCAGGCCAGGCTGAACCTGGCTCAGAGCACCCTCAGCTAATGGTATCTGACAGCAGGGGGATGCAGAAGTGTCAATTAGCAGACAGTGAAAGCACCACCAAGCTTCAGTTAGGAAAAAAACCCCAACAAACATCTATATAAGTAATACAGTCTCTATATATTCACATATAAACCCACATATATAATTATCTACATATATGTGTATGTGTTTATATGCATACATATATTTATCTATATAAAGAATGTGATTTTATTCCCCAGCATAATGTTGAGAAATAAAATCACATTCTTTCCTGCACTGGATAATCGCCTGTCACTTTAATCCTGGTATCAGGTAAGAGCCTTAAATTATAGATTATTGTCCTTTGCCAGATAAGAGTATTGTTATATATGAACGGTAGGAATAATCTTACAGATTATATGAGCCCTCTCTTGATCAGCATAGGATTACTCTCTACAGGCAACTCTTTAGTATTTTATCCTGGCTAAACTTGAGTGTCCCTGTAATTGATTTGCTATTGCTTTCTCACAGGCTGTATTTCACTGTTAGTGTCCAATGTATCTTCAAAACTGTTCTGGTGTTCAGTCTAAATATTCTTTTTCTCATGCCATTGCCTCACATACCTCCCACCTTAGTCTAGGTCCCTACTGAGAGACACACGCTAGACACCTAATTACCCTGGGCTCTCCTAGCAGTCAGTGGAGCAAAACGAGCAGCTCCAGAGGATGCCGAGGTTGTAGGTGAAGGTTCCTGTTCTCTACGAGAAATTTTACAGCAACACTTCTAAATCAGGTACTTCACTGGGGGTGAGCTGAATCTGGCTCTGAAATATCCCCCCCCCTCCTTTAAAGAGCCAGAGATTATTATCTTGTGATTTAATGCCTCGACCTGCAGACACTTGCAAAACCAACACACATTATGGCTGAAACTCCAGCTTTTCCCAACATCACTTTTGTTGCATTTCTCCGGACTATTTCCAGTTCTCCAGTACACTTTTAGTACCACGGTGTGCTTAAATTATGACAATTCCTGGGGTATACCAGCAACTGCATCTTTACGAACGTCACCAAACATTAAAAATGTTACTTTGCATCCATTTTATATTCCAAAATCATATCTAATTTCGTGTTTACTAAGTGTGTGAACTAAGCAAATGTACTGTTTCTGGAAATATTAAGTCTGCATGTTATTTCCTGGACCTGTCTGGTTTCCGCACCACCTCTTACCTTCACGTCTGTGAATTTCATTTGTATCCTATTAACTTCCTCCTCTACGCACGAAGAAAGTACCATCTCCTGCAGCCCACACCAACAGGGAGTTGTAAGGAGTCCTCTCACCCAGGGTTCCCCTTTGGCCATCCTCGCTAGCTGCTGAGAAGACACCTGTCAACTCCAGAGCAAGTGCTCTGGACGTTTCTGAGCTAGATTTAGCATGCGTGTTGACCATTATTTGTCTCTTGCTTCCTACAGATGGTTTAAAAGAGACAACTGAGTCACTGGGGAGACAGCGGGCAGGGGACGTTGGCTGCGGGAAGCAATTCCCTCGCTTACGGCATCGCCGTGTTTTGTCTCACGGGACAGGCACACTGACACACTGCCCCTTATTCAAGTAGGACGGGCTAGTTGATCAGCACAGTCTGAGGCGTGTTTTGACACTATTTCTACCTTTTCTCATTTATTAGCTAACAATTCACTCGGCAGTGAGACGTGGCAAGTAACCCCAAGGGGTTTTAAACTCTCATCAGTGCTTCCAAGCTGAACTACTAATAAAGGTAATAAGACTGAGCAGAAATAAAGCACTTCCTAACCAACAGAAACATGCTTTTTTGTTTGATGCCCTATTTAAAATCGGCAATTTTCTAGTCTCTTACTAACAACGGTTAAAATGCCTTAATGGGTAGTAAAACTGGAAATGACGTTAATGTGGCTTGATCCTAAAGCAGTGAAATATTGCAGGACTGGCTTTTAAACTAAGACATAAAGCTCCTATTAGACAAAAAGTTAGAGTCTTTCAAAAAATATTGGAGAATACCTGGTCTGGCAGCATATGGAGTAACCTTCTTGTTGATAAGGTCTCAACACTCTTACCAGCTAAAGGTCAACATAATCCTAAAGCTCCGTAAGACCACACCTTAGCACACACCTCATCTTTTTGTCTTCTGAGCCTACAAATATTTACACATTTAATGTTAAGTTTTTAGGGGTTTAGTGACCACAAGTTAATAGTCAAAGGGACTATTCACATGACTAAAGTTAAGCCTCTGACTATGTGTTTGAACTGTTAGGACTTTGCACATCTTTTGTTCTACTGAAATTGATAAAGGCAATCTTTTCTGGTGCCTGAGTTGGAAATCCTAAACCTGTTTCCCACTGAATTTTGTCACAAGGACATTTAATTTGACTTTTCAGGGCTTGTCAGTGTATGTGTGCAGAAGCAGAAGTGTCACATACAGTAACTTAAAATGCAGAGATAATCAAAGAGAAGATGCCTGAAAAATTATAAAGTAGGGAAACAAACCAAGGACCTCACTGAAGTGGAGGAATTAAATTTACTGTTACCGTGAATACGTTTGTATGTCCTTTAGCAGAGAAACAATGTAGTATAGGTGACATTTATTATTGGAGTTACGGAAAAACATACCAAGTAACTACTCATAAAAGCTGTGTTTATTTCTGCTGTGCTCATGACCGGTCTCTGCTTGCTTTCAGTAAGGAGTTCAGTTCCACTACGACTAATGCATATAAACCCCAAAGTTTAAGTTTGCTCAAGTACTGTCCAATAGAAAATTCTGGATTTGTGCAAACAAATATTTGCTTCCACAGAATATCTTTTAGGTGGGAAGAAATACTGTTGACACAGCCGAAAGGGGGATGAAAATTAGATACACAAGATTCAGACAACTAAATGAGTTCAAGAAGGATTTCTCTGTACCCTTCACAACTAGGACAGCCTATCTGCCTCCAGTTACTATGTAATGATATAATGACAAAAATTGCATGGCTGTGCTAAATACTAACCAGCTACACATTCTGCTTTTCCAAAGAATTCTGCATTGAACAAGCCTGGTGCTTCAGGGGAAAAAAAAAATCAAAAAAATCTATTTATTTATTCCTAGCCTGAGATTTTAAAGATTTGTGCCTCATCACAACACTCACCCCTGATCTTCAAGAAAATAACATGAATTGCAGAACTTTTAGACATCACAGAACTCCCAGTGTAGTCAGGGGATACAAAGCGTCATTCTTAAACAAAGCATTTTCCTAAGTGCTTTCCTCTATCAGGGTTAGGATCAGTCAAAAGAAAACAATTCCACACAATCTTTGCGACTGAGAACTACAAACCAAGAGCTCCCTTTTCCAAAACTATTAAATAGTCCTGTGCAAATGTTTATGATTAATTCATAGAAACTAAAACTAATCTAAAAAACTGGTTGACTTGCTACTTTGCTCATAGATTTTCCAGAGGTAAAAAACGGAGGGTCTCTTTAACAACTGGACCATTTTTCAATGATTTGATAACCTATTTTATTTGATCTTCAGCTTAGTTATATTTACCACTTAGCTGACTAATCAAAGATCAAGCAGTTAATCTAAGACCTGTACTCTACAAACACTTAAATAAATGACCTCAGACTACAATCGAACTGCATCCATTAGTTATAGGTTGAGGTATCCCAGAAATACTTTCCAGAACTTGGTGCTTCTGTAAGACGCAATTTCATCATTTGACTACAAAGGCAAGTGAAAATGGAGAAGAAAAGGAGAGCACAATGATAACAGTGATAAAATCATGGTGGTCTTTTAGGTGGTAATGCATCAGTCACGGGCTGGTTTTAACCCTCGCTCCTGCAATACAGGGCACATAGCCTATACACCTATAGTCTACACAGTTGAAAGTTAAAGTGATGATAAAGCTTCTAGAAGCCCAGAAGTCTTTCATAAAATCTTGCTGGCTGGGCATGAGAAGCTGAAATATCCCTGACTTTAAGTATAAACACTACTTAGCAACAACTGAAAACATCAGTGTGTTATCAACATTATTCTCATACTAAATCCAAAACATAACACTATATCAGCTACTAGAAAGAAAATTAACTCTATCTATCTCAGCCGAAACCAGGACAAATCCCCATAAAAAACCAAGACTACCTACTTGGCCACATTCCCCAAGTGCAGGTATAATGAGCATTTTAAAACAATTTTTCCCAATTATCTAG
The DNA here is from genome assembly GCA_025311575.1 of Elanoides forficatus. NCBI lineage: Eukaryota > Metazoa > Chordata > Aves > Accipitriformes > Accipitridae > Elanoides > Elanoides forficatus. Next base: position 30,181,935 of record JAOBAS010000008.1, on the reverse strand, counting down.
AAAGATATGCTTTTGAGTACATTGGCACTGGAGTAGACATGACTAGTCTAAAGGAAGCTGATTTTTTTAAAGATTGCTAGAAATTTCTATTTCTGCAAGCATTTATTTAATAAGAACTTGCGAGAAAACTTCCCTTTCCAAAAAGTTCAACATTATTTCATAAGAATTAAAATAAGGACTGAAAAATATCTCAGTAGGCGTTTTGGAATCAGTCAGTAAACCCAATCAACCAACTAACCAGCCAGCTAAAAACAAAACAAGAAAGGAAGATCAAGACTTGACTTGAACTTTCTAAGAAAATGCAGAAGCAGAATTACAACTTTTTCAGAGCTGAAAGGTGAGAATTTTCTTAAGAGTGCTTCTCTAAGAAGGAAGAAAAAAATTGCATACATCTTTGTAAATCAACTTAGAGACTACAGTCAGCAATGTTAATGAACACAGAAAAGCCTCCTGTCTAAACTAACAATGGCAGCTTCATATCATAAAAAAATTCTTTTCATTAAAGTTTTAAAAAAATTATTTATGAAGCAGTCACACAGGATTTAAAACACACATCAAACCGATTTGCCATGATTCTGACCGTCTTGAGTAAAAACCTTGAGTATTCCTGTTTGTCGGCTTTATAATTATGCTGTACGAAGACATAAACTACTGCACATGCTAGGATGAATGCATACAACTGTGTCAAACGGTAAAGGAGCTAAAGAAAGAAAATATTAAAATACTGCTGCTTCTGGTATCCTTGGAGAATCTGTGGTGGCTTCTTGTTTCCTGTCCGAAGAAATATATGGGAGACAGATCTCTAAATATTTACACTGCGAAGACCTTGCTCTCTTGCACTAACCCGAACGATAAGATTTTAAGGTTGAAATAAGAGTTATTCCAGACACTCACTCTCCCAACCTGGCAGCAAGGGCTGCATCAAGCCCATCTGTGCGTGCCCATTCGGGAAGCATGGACGTAGGAGATGCAATCCAAGGGGGTTCCTCTGTACTGGCAGCCCTCCAGCAGTCTTCAGTCTCCAGCTGAGTTCGTGACGGGATTGCGGGACCGTCTGCCCTGCAGTCGTGTGCAGTGACCACGCTGAACAAGGTGCTGGATCCATCCAGTGATGACACAAGCACCTCCGGTCCCAGATAGTCGATTGATAGAGTTCATTAAAAACCAGCAAGTGGACTTGTTTGGAAAAAACTATCGGGTGATTTCACTTACGGTCCATACGTGAAGGTGGTCTATTGTGTAGTGGCTGAATTTTGAAATATTCGGTGTTTTGTAAATGAGGTATATGATGAAATTTCTTCTCCCACTTTGAACAACTAAATAACACAATTCATAACAATTAAATTATCAATGGTTTAATTTTAATTTCATAAACCTTAATGGATATGAAAAGGAATTAAAATCTTTAATTTGAGAATCCCATTTTCATGCTTAGACTAAGGCTTACAAAAAATGAAAGAGAAGAGTAAGCATATACCTGATGAAAATGGATAAGCAAAGAAAAAAAGGTGTACCATGAAAATGTTCACATTTATGAAATGCATTAAAAAAATTAATTTCAAACATGCCACTTCAGATGTGCTTTTCTAGCCTAGACCATCATTTGGATTGTCAACTGACCAGTGACCACATTATGCAGATAAGTTAACACTGTTATCTAAATTTCATTTTTTCTTCAGTTTCTCTTGTGTAAGAAGAGAACTACGTGGACTCAGTTTAAAGAACTGTTTCACATGCTGTACAAAGAAATTTATAGCCCAAAAGACTAACAACTATTGAAAATTAATAGAAGTTAGTTAGTGTGGATAAACGCAAACATTTAACCAATGACAATACCACTGTTTTAATTCTTTTTCAGGCTTGTTGATGTCTATTAGGTGCATACAAACTTTACAGCTCAATCCTTTTTGAGTCACTTCTGCACAAATTTTTAAGGTTAGAAACAGATTCATCTGTATTCATAGCCTATGTGCTTTAAAAGTAGCTGGACTTTGTTCAAACGTTCAAAAAATCATCTTTGAGCTACAGCTACTTACAGAAGACTTAATTCCTCAAGGAAATTGTTCTGGGAAAGTTATAAACAGAAGAGGAATTTACAATCGAAATTGGCTTGCAACCTCGGGCTCTCATCTCAAAAATGTTTACACACGCGAGTATCTCATTAAAGACACATATAAGGCCTTCGTGTTGCATCAAGATGTAGACAGATTGTGGGCACCTTTGTGATCTTTCCTGAAATCTGTGAGGGTTACACAGAGGCTCCTTCCTGCAGGGAGCTCACATGTGGGTAGCATGGTCTTCAAGCTGTTCTACCAGATTACCAGTCTTAAAAAATAATATTGTCTTGCTCTCAGAAAAGGCAAAATCCTATTTACTTACATGTCAATGATTTCATAGTGCCTATATACAGGCAGTGTCCTAGGGCCACAGAAGGAGCAAGGGTTGCAAGTCTACCTTTCAGATACCCGGAGACCCGAGCTGAATGTCTGCATTCCAGACATAAAAGGAATTAGGCCGCAAAAGGTGGGATTTTCTCAAAGCCACCCCTGTCCCCACACCGAGTGAGAGCTAGATAAGCTAGGTTAACAGGGAGAAGCAAGATAGAAGGGTGAAATTCAGGAACAGGCAGCAAAAGCTCCCACTGCGTGTGTGACCTTGAATCCTCACCCTTTTCACAAAATGGAGCTTTTTTAGTACGTCAGTGATTAAACGCCACACACTGAACATGGGAGACTCAAATCTCCTCTCTGCCTGAAGGAACTAACATTTACATCTCCCACAAGAACTCTCTAATGACTCAGCTATATGATATAATACCTTGGACTCTCACAACTTTCCTCCCGTTCAAGCTCTACTACTCTTCATGATGTGCTTAAATATTCACTGCAGCAAACACCAAGCCCTGTTTTTTACCCTGTGCCCTGCTGACTGTCCTAACCAGCGGGCTTCATAGTCAGGTGACAGAATTAGCCCGAGCCAGTCAAGTCTTGCGAACATTTTATTATTCCATGCAAACCAGACCAATTTCAAAGCGGCAATTTGAGACACCTCCAGCCGCTCATGGATGCCCCTGTTTGGAGACAAGGACGTGCAAGGTGGGAAGGCGAGCAGCTCTCTGGGCACTCGTGCACACCCTACCACCAGGCTGCTGGAGAAAAGGGGGAAGAGAACCCGTCCCCCTCTCCGTAGGGAAGCAGGACGCCCAATTTATGGTGGAAAGCGTTCCTGGAGAGGGTCCTGCCGGTGGGAGAGGTGGTGATGGTGTCAACCTGTCAGGCTTGCGTGGCCATGAGATACCCATCTACCTGCTGGGCAGCTCTGTGCGTGCTGACAGACGCGAGGATGCGCAGGAAGATCTCCTGGCGGTTTTCCTGGAAGGAAAATCTTCAGAGATCTGACGGTCGTTGCTCCACGAGGAGGTGAAGCTCCGTTTGGGACAGGGAGAGATGGAGCGGCCCTGCCGTGATGGGCACCTTGAGCTTTGCCGCCTGGCTCCGAGAAGGGCCACGCGGTCTTTCTTCACCGCACTGAAACAGGGAGGGAAGGTTGGTGGATTTCACCTCAGTTCCGTTGAGTAACTTAAAAATGCCTTTGAACGGCATCATTTTTGGAGCAGCGCTTCAGCGCGTTTCCTCTCGAGCTCTCTTCAGAAGCTCCTCCACACACACACACCCACCCCTGAATGCCGAGGAACGATCTCACCTGACCCGGCTGCCTCCGGGTGTCCCCCCCCCTCCCCGCCCCGCGTCCCCGGTACCGTCTCGCCGCCTCAGTGCGCGCCCCAGCACC
>JAOBAS010000008.1:30150495-30171653 GCA_025311575.1 Elanoides forficatus | reverse complement strand
GGTTTTTTTGGTAGTGGTTGTTTTTTTTGTTTGTTTGTTTTTTTTTTTAATACCAACCAATGAAAAAAGCCCCCTAAGCTTTCAGGGGATCTTAGCTAAGTAAGAGATATATCAGTGATACTCAGTGTTTTGGAAAATGACATCTAGCATGTGACTGTACCCTGATTTTAAGAGCATATGTTAGCTGTTTGTCATGATTGGTAGTTTTTCCAGAATGTTTAAATCCCTCAGGGTAACAATAGCCAGAAATACCTTCTTCCTCTGTTATTTGGCTAGACAAAGATCATATCCTTTCTTCTCCCATGCACGTTGCGTCTTTGTTCAATCTGTCATCTCCAGGTAGACTACACTTTTGTTTAGCTGCAGTTGGAAAATCATTTAGATTCTTTACACAGAGCAGGATATGACTCTATTAAATGGAGACCAAAAATAATTGTGTTTTTTTTGCATGGCAGTAGTGGTCAGGTCACTTTTGTGTACAATTAGATAATTTACAGCAGCACTTCTCCCTGTGTATCTGTCTGTAACACTAAAAACTTAGTGAGATTGCTTCTGTTTCCGCTTCCAGGGGATCTCAGGGCAAGGTTTTATTTATGTTGTCGTATTGACTGGAACTTCTTTAGGTCTGGAGCTTAGACGTCATCACTCACTAAAGGTAGTGCAAGATAACGCTGTTATTCTGCTCGGCTCCTCACTTGTCTGGCCATCGGATGTCTCTAACCAGAGTTCTCTTGAGAGTTTTTTGCCTGTTTGTTAGATTATTCCCTCTTTTACAGGAGGTAAAGGGTAGTGTATTGTAAAAGTACATAAACATTTAAGAAAGCAGGCATACTGTAAATATGTATGTATAAAATCCCCGTTTCTCTCTGTCTCATGTGCGCACACACATATATCACTGAAGATTTACATCAATACATCCCAAGAGATTCTAAACCTGGCAAGGGAAAAGGTAGGAGAGAGAACTAAGTGATGACATAATTGGGCCAGTGAAGAAGCTGTAAAATTCCATGTAGTGTGCCTTTGAAAAAACATCTGACCCATGTAATACCTTGTTTAGATTAACTCCCAGCTTTCCTTAAACCTGTATATAATTGCCTTTAAAGACATGCCAGTATCTGTAAGTCTTTAGCCCTGTTCAGTTTTTAGAACACCATTTGCAGCTCTTTCTATGCCTGCTATCAGGGCATGGCCTTTTAAATATAGACAGTTTGGAGTGTAACTTTGAAAATGTAACCTTTATTTCCCCAGTATGCATGATTTTTTTTTTAATCTTCACTCTGACTTGAAATAAGAGATACTAAAAATTAACTGCTTGGCAGAATACTGTATGGAAAATTAATTTACACACTTTATTTATTAAAGAGGATACAAATAATACATTATAGTTTCTGTATTAAAAAAAAACCCAAACAACAACGAAAACAAAACAAAAAAAGCCCACCCTGCACCTAGTTCTTCTGACTAGTCTTTCTTCAGCCTGTTGGATATGCCATAGGTGTTTGTATGTTGGTAGATTCATCGTCTCTTCTAATAGTTCAAGCTACAAAAATGCAGGCCAGTTTTGTGGTTGTGAGGTATCTTTTTTTTCTTAGCTTGAATCATGGTATGGACTTGTTCTAGTGCATGATTCTCGTATAGTTTCTTGGATTTGTAGCAGTTACCTCGGTTTACTCAGTTCAGTTATTAAATCCTGTCAATTTTAGACATGGTCTTTTGAGCTTAGTATCTCATCTCTAGAAGCGTAGAAGAGGATTTCTATTTTTTATGCTTTTGAAACTTAAGTATGGAAAAATACGTATTTATATTGCAGTGAATTCTTTTATGTATTTAATACTTAGTGTTGCAAAATCAGTTTTACATCTTCCTAGACAATGCTTTCGTATGCTATGGATGCTTGTAATAAGATTTTGTACAGACTTGTATAATTCTTAAATTACCTGTAAAGTGAAAACTTAAAGAAATCAATGTATTTTACAGCATTTATAAAGGCTGCTGTAAGTGAATTTAAAAATAACTTAATCTGAAATGTCATTTACCATTACTCAAAAGCAGATTTTGTGAATGAAAGATAAGAGAACTAAAAACTGTCTCCCTGTCCTTGACAGCATTTCCTGTAGAGTTGCTTTCATTCTTTAGTTTGATGCAAGTTGTTTTCACCTGTTTGTGGATTTCATCCAACACTGAAGCAAAAGAGAAAGGAGCAGGTGATGATAAACACATGAAACTGACATAGAGGTTTGAAGTACTCTTCATTGTCTGACACTCTCATGATTTTCTTTCTGAAGAGACATTTTTATTAAAAGATCCCTTTACAGCTGGACAGAGTGGGGGAAAAAAAAAGCGGAGGAAATGTTTTCTGTATAGGATGTACATTTTGGCTTGTTACTAAGTCTGTGGAGAGGCTGAAAGATTAAACCTGAGTGTGAGAATTGAAAGACTTGTGAACAGCCTTTGAGTATCTCTGGTAGTAGTAATTAGTACAGTCAGGAAATTGGATGAATTTTCATCATGTATGCAAGTATGTAGTAGGAAGGTTGATCAGGTACAAGTGAGACTTTTACAGACAAATACTTGTTGAAGATGTTAGTAAGCAGTAGTGAATGAACATATTAAAATAGAACTGGAAGCTTCAATTAAACATTCTTTTTGATGTGGTAACTATTTTGCATACTTATTTTTATTTTGTAAGCTGTTTTAGAGTTTATATGGGGGTTTTTTATTTGCTGTAAGTTTTGTTTCTGTATTTGATGAAAGAAGGAGAAGATACTTTTAGAAGATACTTCACAACAAAGGATTTATGGTGGCTTAGCATAGATTTTTATGGTGGGGGTTTTTTTTAGTTGCATCCTAGGGGCAGTGTTATTGTTTTCTATTTTTCAGATTTTAAACTTGCTTCAGAGTCTTGCCACCAATCTGAAAATTGCATAACTTGAGTTCTAGGAGACTGACTTTTAAAAAAGTCAAATCTTTAATTTGGCTGTTTATGGAACTTGAAAATATTAGTTACCCTCAGTAATGGCAAGTCACATGAGTAAAAGGAGAGCGCTTTGGCAAAGAAAATGTGGTTGCTGTTGTGTCATGCTGACAAGTCCAGCTTCTTATTTCATCTGATGAAATAAAATACCTACTGTTGGTGGAACTGACTTAGCTCTCTGCTCTAAGTAAAGAACAATGAGGAATATAGGGTCTGCACCTTGTATGTCTGCTGGCCAGCTGTAGGTGGCAATACCTGTTTGGATGGGCCTTTTTCTGGTGTCTTTTATAGATGCATTTTGTGCATGCCATGATACGCTTTGAACTAAGGATTGCTACAGTGCTTGGTATTGCATTGTCTTTAAAGACAGGAAGAACCAACAGATTTCAAGGGGTTGTAAAAGCAGCCATTTAGCCCTTAAGATAAGGAAGATTGTTGCAGATGCTGAGAAATGTCTCTCCAACTGATAACGTGATTTCCAGAAAATGTTCGTTAGCACTACAGTTTTGGCTACTCTTTGGTAATTGTCAGTGTATAAGCAGACTAAATCATCTATGTATGTGTATGTAAAAACAAACAAACAAAAGGTTTTAAAATATTTAATGTTACTGTCTCGTGATTTGCATTCGTTACATTACAGGCTAATCTGGAGATTAGAATTATCTGTTTGTCAGTTTGTGTATTGGTAGTGAAGTGTTTCAGCCTTTACAAGTTACTGTGATCTAGGTAATGCCACAACAGAATAATTATTGTAACAGTCAGTGGTAAGCTAGCAGAGTTAGGAGGATGGGAGGGGAAGATAATTTAAAAAACCCCACCCCAAACCAAAACTCCAAAAAATGAAAACCACCCCAAAACATTAATGTATCTTGCTTAAGCGTAAGTAAAAAGACATACAGGGTTTTTTTTGTACCATAGATGTGCTACCTGTAATAATGCTGTTCACTTTACAGAGGGTAATAAAAAAAGCCTTTTCAGACCTGTCTCTACCAGTTTCGGAAGCAGGTCAAGTTGTAAACAGTAGTATTGCTAGTATAGTCTTTTAGAAGAAGAAACTATGCACATCTGAATATCTGTAATAATAGCAATTTTATTCTTGGTATGACCTTTTTGGGAATGATTTGTGGTCGGGGTTTGCAGTTTGGCGTAGGTGAAATGTAAAAAAGTAGAAAAGACTACTGTGTATTTGTTCTCATTGATTTAGCACACCAGTTCTATTCTTGATTAATTTATGAGACTAAAATGTGCTGTGTGTAATATGTATTATATGTTAACAAATGACTAAAAACTTTTTTAAAAGTGGACTTATACCTTTCATTTACTGCACTTAAGACACCAAAGGCAATGCTATTAAGCAAAATCATGCATTAACAGCATACTAAGCAGGGACTAAAGGTAAGATTATTCAATAAATTATTACATGGTAATGGTAAATAAGGAACTAGTTTATTCTCAATGTGATTGTACAAGAAACCAGAGCCTAAAGCTAAGATGGAGAGAGCTTTTGGGTGACTGGAGATACCACTTTATTTTAGCCTATTCTAAAGCATTTATGGAGTTATGAATTGCATTATGGAAGTGCAGCATAATTATGGTATCAAAGTGGAGCACTTGATCATCCTTTTGGCTTTAATGTCTTGCAACACTTTTTAACTCTTGGTCTGCCTTTGGAATTTGCTAACGAAAATAGTTATGCTACAGTCAGTTGTGGTGTAGAAAACCTTATCAGCTCATTTTGTGCAAGCCTCCAAACACCTATTATGCATGATCAGTGTTTGAAGCAGGATTTGGTTTGTGGTTGCAGTTACTTGCAAAGTCTCCGTCTTCCTCCAAAGCTAGACAGATTTTCCTGAGAGGGAGATTGAGAGGTTATAAATGTTTGGCAGGCAGAGATTGTAATGATCCCATCCATACATGTAAACTCTAGAGTATTGCCTGTGATAGTTAGATACTTTATCATTGTTGTTTACCTGATGGACTAAATGACTTGCTAGTACCTACTAAATGAGAACTTCTGACTTTGGTGCCATGCAGAGATTAAGAATGATACTCATCATAGTTTAAATACAGTATTATGCTTTAACTGAACTTGTTCAATGCTATGAAATTTCTTACACTTGCAAGGTAAAATCTTGAACGCTTGTTTTGGTAGAGTAGAAAAGTCCCAGTAAACTTGTTCGCTATTTTTCTTCAAACAATTAATTCATTATGGGACTTTCTTTAAATTATTTTGGCATTATTTTTTGTACGTCAAAGTATTCCTCAGTTTTTTTCTACTGCACAGTCTTAACTCACTTATGTGTCTTGATTTCATCTAGAGTTGTTTTAACCTTTTTTTAATTCAGTTAGTAATTTTCCAGAATTTAACTAGTCTTTTTATCGTAATATTTAAAATTAGAGAAAGAATACATTGAGCCTAAACATTACTGCTGTAAGTTTAAAATAATGCTATATGAATTATTAAAAAACACTTAAACTGGGCTTTATAAACATAGGAATATGTTTCAGTTGAAGTGTTGTTCCATATGTGTTTCATATATGAAAGTCAAGCTTTCACCACTGTGTTAAGTGGGAAAAATTCACATGTAGGTATGTCTATATTTGGGCATTTAGGCAAATGCATGTTGTCATGTATTTAAATGGTTTTTTTCTTCGTGTTTGTGTTTATTATACTGTTTTTGAGGGGCTTAGTATTGGTGAAGCTTCGTATATTGAGTACCTCTGACAATCAGGACATATATTTAGGTATTGTAGGCATTCAGGCTTGAAGTTCTTGTCCCAGTTCATATTTCTTCTTGCAGTGCAGGGTTAGCGATGGTCCAGAATAGTCAAAGTAACTTTTCTTTGTTCAACAGAGAATGGCTACCTAAACAAACTACCTTTATAATTAGCCTTCCTTGCTCGGGTTTGTAGGTATTGTACAAACTGAAATGGATACAGAATTTTGAAAGTGCATTAGAAGAAAAGAGTAGGAAGTAAAGTAGTTTGAGGTTTTGTTTATCATTAAGGATTAGAAATTTAACACATTTTTGAAGTCGACTGTAGTCCTTGAAGAGCAACAAATGCAGGTACCACTGATGTTTGTTTTTTCTCAAGGAAATGTTCAGAAATCTGTGCTTCATGTTTATTTTAATAAAGCTTAAGGGGTATCTTGATCATCTGTTCATATGCTTTTGAATAACCCATTCTTTTGAGTATAGCAGAGGAATATGGTTTTATGAATTGTTAAAACAGGCAGCAGAAGATCTTCTGTAAGTTTGGACTTAACAGAAGGATATGGATGGGCCCATGGTCTGTTAAAAAAAGTAGACAGTGTTTCTAGTAAGGTATAGACTTGATAGCAACTGCAAGTTGGCTGTAGTGTATTTTATAACCTGCTGCTTAAGTGTGCTAAACCACTTGGCTGGGCAAATTGTTTGAGCTTGTGTGTGACTTAAGTATTTGCCCAACCTTCTGTTTGTATGTCTGTCTTTTTTTGGTTGTTTTAATTAGCAGGGATATCCAGCAGAAACTTTTCAGGGCTCCGATTTCTTCGTTTCTAATCAAGATTTGAACTTCTTCAGCAGTTGCTTAAGCAACAGTATCAAAGTACTGTGCTAAGTATTAGGGACAGTACTGATGTGGATACACATTCAACAATAGTCTTAGCGTCTTAATGCATTTAATAATAGCTTTTTTACTACTATACTGCAGTGTAGCTCTTAAAGATGAGATAAGCAGATAAGGTAATTTCAGTGCACAGGACTATTAGTGTATGCTTATTTCTGTATCCTCAGTGTTACACTTGGTTTGTTCCTGTAAGATCGGAAGGTACAAATCAAATGTAAGTTACACCATTTTTTTTTTTTTCCAGACATTGTTGATCTTTTATTTGTAATCCATTGTCTCATGGGTCAGTAACAGTCCTAGTTATTGGTAACTTAAGTGTCAATCTTCTTTGGTGCTTACATATCTAGTGAGCAGTCCTTTTAATTGTGTAAAGTGTTTAGTTTCTGAATTTAGTATCTGTTGCGAGTTGCTTGTGCTTTGTTTAGAAATGGTATTTTCCTTTAAATTGTTATAAACAGTTGTATGGTATAGAAGTAACTTTTAATGTTTTTGCAGTAACTTTGAACTCCCTGTGCAATGTAGAGGAATGAAATCCCTGTCAAACTTAAATGCCTTTTAAGCTTCCTCTGACCTTTACTTCACCCAGCTCTCACAGTTGTGTAGAGATGAAAGGGAGAGGTGATGACCGGCAGTCATAACTTACATATAAGAAGCTGTAGAAATCAAAGAATTCAAAAATTAACCGTATTAAATTTGTGTTTCTACATATTTAGTGCTGTTATAGCTAGTAAGGAAGATTGTGATTAAAAACTAACTCAGTAACTCATGTATGATTGCTTTGACTTCTACTGTGACTGCAATTTTGAAATACTTCTCTTTTTAAAGAAGAACAAGGAAAATTTCTTGGGTGAATTCTGAATACTGAGTGACTTGTTTGGCCTATATTGCCACTGAGTTGGGATAAACATAGTCAAAAAAATAACTTCTGTGGATTTCCTGGAAGATTATCTTCAGCTTGGTAATTTTACTGGATGTATGTGTCAAAGTATCATCATGTAATTTTTGTACCATGTGAAAAGATTCTGTATTTTTCTGAGGAAGTCTGTCTGTGGACTATGAACAGCATTTTAATTCTTACTTCTAGGTTGAGCCTGACAGAAGGGGAATGCTTTCGTTTCCTCTAGGATTTCTTGAGGGTTCATGCAGCGATGCCTGCCCTATAGAAAGGCATGTAAGGGGAAGCAGAACAACTCAGGATGTTTCATGATCGTTGTGTGTGTCAAACTTGCACACGGTGTTAATTTTCATTGTCCTATGATGTCACTTGCAGTACAGGATTCTCAAACTCTGAACATCTCTGAACTCTGGCAAGGAAGGGTTTTGTAGTAATAATTAGTTTATATTGAGCATAATGGTTTGTTTATGTTATAAGCTGTTTAGTGAAAATCTTGAGCTGGCCTTAACCTGACATGTCTACTAAACATCTTGATTAATTTTTTTTTTTTAAATTCTTTGGTCTAAAATTTGGAACGCTGTGTATCTGTATACATATATATAAGAACATATAAAGCTTAATTATTTAAAAAAAAAAAAAAGAAAAAAAACAAACCCACCAAAAAAACCCCTCTAAAGAAACCTGCTGGTGAGAGAAGGAGCAATTGCTGCTTTTACAGTTTCATTTCTTGCAGTCTTACAAAATAAGACCAAGTGAAAATAAAATAAAAGGAACCATGAGTTAATGACTACGTATTTTAAGTATTTGTTAAATAATTTACTGTAGCACTCAAATGAATTTGAGGTATAAATGTACCTCTTTAATCTATTGAATGAGGTTATTATGTTAAGAATGGATCAGCAAGTTGCACTGCCAAGTGTTTCTTTAGTAGGCCTAATATCCTAAATTGGGTGAAATGGCAAGTTACTCATAAATGCTCAGGGATTGGTGCGGGATGTGCATGTGCCTCCATGTTCTTTTCTTGCTTTCTTTCCAAGTTTGTGAGACTCCTTCCAATTCTGTAATTGCTTGTGAAAAAGAGGAGTTCTTGCGCACGTATTTGATTGGAGAGAGAAGAGGGAGGAAAGAAGGTGTGAAATGTTTATGATGGTGGTTTTGGTTTTCTTCTTTCTTTTTCTGGTGGGGAAGACGATTTTAATTTCTGAAATGGTATCAGGCATGCGTGTGTTAGAGCCAAGTATATGTAGTTGTTGGCAATACAGCCTCTTCTTATTTATGGGATAGTAGCTAAAAGGCCTTGCCGTGAACTGAGGCTCCGCTTTGCTGGCTGCTTTATAACAAAGAGCAGAAAAGGTGATCCTAAAGGACTTGCTGTCTGATGTCCATATCATTTCTGAATTGATTTTTAAGACGGTGATGCTTTAAAGCAGGCAAAACCTTAAATGTTTTTAGTGGTTTATGAAAAAAACCAGAGCAACAAAGCAGGATAGTAATCTGTATATTCCTATAGAGATGTACCCTATTAATAATGAAGTACACCATCTCTGGAATACTACTGCACTGAAAATTATTCAAGTCACCGTTTTATCATGAAAGCATAGGTTAGCCTCTTTTCTAAGGTTTTACTGACTCTGCTTTTGGGACGTGTAGATTCTTAGTGCTGCTTGCTTATGCTGGAGCATGGTGAAGTGGTTGAGCAGTCTTTTTATTTCATTAGAAATTAACATGTAAATGGAAGATGATGATTTGCATGAAGATTTTTTCAGGTTCTAGAGAGTATTGTGATCTGTGGAAGGGAAAAAAATAAATATTAACACATTATAGCAGACACTTGTGGCTAGCAGTAGTTATCTTCACTTTTTACATTTGCCTGACCATCAGAATCAAATCTCTGGGAGTCTTTAGCATGTATATTTACCATCCAAATACTTAAAATATTTAGAACATGCTTTTTTAGTGCCTGTGAAGTTATTGGATAAAAGTTTTCTCTGAAAGTATCACAAACAGTCCTCCAAAGAATTCTGTAAAGGACGTTGAAATTGTGTAAAGTGTTTATAGGTATTTTAAAATAGAGGATTGTCTTGGTATTTACTGACCTAAAAAGTGTTTAAGAAAGCCGTGCAAACCTCCCTCTTAATACTTTTTAATTGGAGAAATGTTTAAGGAAGCTTGCTTTTTTAAAGTTTATTTTTAGAGTTCCTTCCTATTCCAACCTCCAAACATGATAGACTAAACCATTCTTAATGTTTCAGGAACATGCACATTTTATAAATATCTAAAATGTTTTATTCATTTTTATGTTGTAAGAACAACAACAAAAAAACCCAACACCCCAAAACATTGGGATATCTTTTTGTTAAATGATGGAGTTTGCTTATTATGTTAGATGGATGATCAAGTCAGATCAATGCAAGATCCATGCAGTTATCCAAAATCCCAAACTTTCTTTTTTTTCTTCTTTGGATTTTAAAAATCCTGTAATTCTGTGAATTTACAGGTACTCTTTAGAGTTACTTTCTCAAAGTTGCTGTCAGCTCTGGAACAGAAGTACTTTGATAGGCACTAGACCTGCTATCTGTGACTTAAGAGGAAAGTTGGTTTCTTTTGCATTAAGTCTATATGCAGGCAAATCTTCCCATGCTTTTGTTACTGTGATCACTAGAACAGTCACACAGATTGCATTCATCAAATAGTATTGCCGTGTAGCTTTGCACAATTTGGCGTAGGCAACTTGGTGCTGAGATCTGTGTTCAGAAGTGTTCGAGTGTAGGTTTTGGTTTTCTGTAGCAAATTGTAATATGTGTATGTAGAGCTTCTGTAAGTTATATGCTAGAACTTCTTAAACAATGCCTTTTCTACTAAATCTTCAACTTTCTTGGACAGCATTTTTAGAAATGTAACTATAATATGAAAAATCATATCATATGAAATTATTATCTTCTGTAGCATTTTATGTATATATACTCTATCCTAATGTATGCTTTTATAATGGAGTTCTTAAAATGAGTTGTCCCTGTGCAAAATACTTAGAGGATGATGGGTGAACACTGGGCACTTTAATTTTTGCTCATCAGTTGCATGTTCTCAGCCACTGATTTATGTTGTCTGCTTCTAATGAAGAGGCAAGATTTAGAAACAACGCCATTTCAGGAATCATGAGGTTGCTGGAAAGATCTACATTTTGCTTCAGAAATAAAAGGAGTAACTACCATTGGTAGTCTAATCTGCCTGAAGTGACCACAAAAGAAATGTACCAAACATAATTGCCAGGAAAAATAGGCTTTTTTCTTTATGAAAGAAGATCCAGCCATGTCTGAATACTATTTAATTACACTGTCTGTCAGTGAATGTGACAAGTTTCTGTGGGATTGTCCTTAAGTGGTAAACAAAGGTTGTTTGTAATCTCAGACTAGTAAGAAATGGTTTGAAATGCAGTATCTGCAAAGAGATTTGCAGTTTTTTTCTGATGAGGTAACCAGTTTTTCTCTCTGTAAAGCATATTGACGTTAGTGGGTTGAACTAAGATTGCACAGACATGAAACGTGAAAATTAAGACTGTTTCTTCAGTTCTGGCTTTTCTGAGAACTAAAACTGAATAAAAATCATGTTCGAAGCATGACAATGAACACCTAAAATGCCAGGATGGCTGCTCTTGACTTGGCAGCTTGATCGTCTTGAAGGACATAACTTGCATTAATTCATCTAATCAACTAATTGATAACCGTAATAGAAGAGCGAGCTGCTGAAGAAGGAAGCCGAATAGAGCCCTGTGAAGTGGAGAACTTGAAATCCTGAATTGAGGTTTGCATTTTGGAGCAGTTTGCAATGGAGACTGAATCTTTAGCCTTCTATGAGAAAGGTATCTAGAAATGTATGTGCTTCTCTTACCTTCAGTATAATTTATTGGGAGGGGATATAAGAGTTTCTCTCTACTTCCTCTTGATGGCTTAAGGCTGGAGGCCCACTGCCATAGGAAGAAGTGACTAGTGGAGAAGCTTTTGGCCAACTAGAATGGGTTTTGTAGAGTCTGGCTAGTATGACTAGTGTTGTGGGGATGCCATATATCCTTGGAAGTGACTGCTTTAATTGGTGCTTAACTGTTGAGGCCAGCGCCTTCCAGAAGTGTAAATAATAGATGTAATAGAGTAATTTGCTTTACGCATACATTCTCCAAGTACAATGGAGTGTCTTATCTGGTCACTTTTGTGTTTCTAAGGATTTTCCACTCTTACCACTATTACTGTGGTGAATCAATATGCTTAAGAGTTCCAAATCTGTTGTCAAGTGTGCCAAAATGGTCATTTGGTTTTGGTGTGGACAGATAAAAAGCCCAGAATGTCCATCATGTAAATTAAACAAGTGCTTTAACTTGAGCCTTTGAAAACAAAAAGCTACTGAGTTAAGGCCTGCTGTGTTGCTGGAGCCTGTCCTAGAATATCTCAGAATTCGGTTGTGGTGGTGTATTTTTTTAAAATGACTAAAGATTATCTACAGGTATTAGAAGGAATTCAAAATGAAATGACAAAGCAATACCTAAACCAAGAAACAAATCTCTAAAGCTGAATGGTAAACCTACATCAGACTTCCAGTTGAGACAATGACTCGTAAGGAGCCTAAAGGTATGAAAACACATCCACTTTTTTGTACTTTAAATTATAAATGAGAACTAGTTTAGAATAAGATCCGGACCTTATGTGCCTTCAAATAATTTGGGAACAGGAGGACACGGGTAAAATTGCTTTGGCTAATTGTAAGAAAGGTTTTGTCCATGGAGCTCATTGCCACAAGATCCAGTGGAGGCCTAGAAATTAACAGCACTTAAAGGAAAAAATATGTGGACATGTGTATGTTTATGTAGGAAATGATACAGAATTATAATAATACCTGGAAAATTAAATGACTTTTGGCTTCAGCTTCTGGGACTACTTCAAGCTAATTCCCGGGAAGCAAGTGCATCTTTGAGATAGATGTGCTGTAGCTGCTACTTTCACCTTTTTCAGTGACTTCTGGAGTGGTTGGTGCTGGCAACTATTGAAGACAGGATACTGCTCCATACCTTCTTATTCCAAACTAGAAATAAACTAAAACTTAAAATTCTTTTTATTTAAACTTTATTGAAAATAGTATTGAAGTGTGAGGGCAGGAGAAGAAACTAATCCAATCAGATGGAAAAACACATACAGAAGGCGGCCATACATACCCTTGACTGTTGTTTATAGAAATGTGAATGATCGCAGTTGATCCCATAGCTGCTAAAAGCTAGCTGGGATGCAATGATGTGTTATTGACTTTATGGAGTAGCAAAAGTTTAGAGGTTGTTGCACCTTTAAAGTAGAGAAAAGTGTAACAACTGCCCTACTCTGTCAAAGCATAGGTCAGAAATTAAGATGACATGTAAGCAGAAGCAAGATATTTAAGGTTTCATTAACAACAAAACCACTTAGTTGCAATCATTATTTTTCAGGAAGCTGTTCTCGTGCTTGAAAAATGTAATGGTCATAACAGCAATGGCTTAAAATAGCATTTTGGATGCTGTAGCACTGGCATTAGAGCCTCACTGGCAAGCATCCAGGAGGCCTGTAAAAGAAGAAAAATGCTTTAGATGTTAAAGCTTCAGAAGGCAGCTTCTGATGTTTAAATTTTCTAAAATTTTAAAATTATGTGCCTATTTAACAAAATATTTGAGAGTGAGAGTCTGTCCTGTAAAGACACACTAGGTAGCAACAATTTTTATTGGCAACACAAAAGAATTAAATTGATTATAGGAGTGCATGCAGGGTAGCTAGCTGCAAAGAATTACTAAAGTTGTACAGAGTAAAGCAGTAGCTGCACCAGTGAGGTAAGAAAAAATAAACTTCAGCAGCTGGATTTTTCTGTTCTCCTTGCTTGTGTATTTTTCAAGTGCTTGGTTGTACATCAGGCTACATGGTAGGTCTTTCTAGGCGAGTTCTTTATAAACATAAAAATATGTTAGTGGTTATGTGATGGAACTGAAGAATGTCATTTGTCCTCTTGCAGGATGCTGCAGGTACCAGGAGGAGAGATGGCCTTTAGCAGCCTCCTTCCCTGCTCCTCCCAGAGTCATCCTTGGTAGTTACATCCTGCCTCAGGGGAGGAAAGATGCCTTCTGTTATGATAACCCCTCTTAGAGTGTCTGTGGATAAGTCCATTAGCTGTTACTAATGAATAAATAGGCAAGTAGCAAGCATTTAGAATTACCAGGTTCTCAATTTTACTGCTGCCAGCAAAGGACTCTGAATAAAAGATGTGAAATGCTTCCTGTGCTTCCCCTTCCAGTTCTGTCAGGTAAATGCTGTTACCAGAGTTGCTCTGAACTGTCTTTGTAGTAAAAGAGAGCAGGACAGTTCAGCTTGATTCATGCCTGTGTGGTCACATTTGCAACCAGGGCACTAATAAGTCATTTTAAAGAGTGTTACCAGGACTCTCAGATCTGGTGCAACTTTTTCAGAACACTCCCTCACCACAGTGCTGCTTTTTCAAATGCTTTAAGTAAGTAATATTGAAGAGGAATTTGACTTTATGCTACTAATAAATTCTGGAGCATGTTTTTCAGTACTTATTGATTCCTGGAGTTGCTGGCATATCAGGTGCTCTGCAGATCAGCAAGCACGTCAGAGTTCACTAAACCCTAAAGGAGACAAGTAATCTACTTAGTTTTTTTTCCAACTTTATTTAGAACTTCTAGTTTGTAATATATTGAAAATAGCTTTCTTTTAATTGTGTTGTATTTCTGCTTTAATCCATCCAACAGCAGAATATTTACACAGAGTAGGATGTGTATATCTTGTCCAGTCTGTGGAACTGTATGTTTTGCTTCATGAGTTTGTGCTTGGACAAGACCTGATTACGATCCCCAAAAGAGTATGTGGGAGGGACTTAAGTCAAAACCTGGGTTAAGACAAGCTCCAGGTACTGTATCTGCCTGTTTCTCTCCTTATCATGTAGCTATCTGTTAAATATTAGTATTGTATTTCATCTACAGCACCCGTTCCAGGAATCCTACTTCAGAAGCTGGAGGAGTCTGCAGACTTTTCAGGGGTTGTACCTGGTGTTTGGAGAGGATGTTTGATTAAGTTTTAAAGAGGAGTGTGATATGGATTATAAACAAATAATGCAATTATGTTGCAAGTTAGCAGTAAAATGAATAATAAATTTAGAAATGAAGGAAGCCTGTTGATCTTGTTTTAAATATAAAAAGTTTGGCAAAACTTAATTTTTTTCTTTTTAAAAAAAATCAATTGCAGTTACTAAAGCAAATAAATTACCTTAACATTTTCTAGATATCAAGTACAAACTATCTCAAATGTTCCCTGTTGGCTGCAACATCAGGCAGTATTGGAGGGAATTACTATGTTTGGCTTAAAATACAAGAATCAAAAACCAAGGTAATATACTCCCAAGTCATTGTATGACACATAACTAATGTATAAGACCAGTTAGTAAATATGGTTTTGCTTAGTGTTAGTGTCTTGGCATGAGTTTCCATACTTAATCTGTTGTGGTTTTTTTTTTTTGGTCTAAAACCTGTTTTCAGTAATATGTTCATGGAGACTGTCTTTCCATGGCCTTAATGAGTCATCTTGAATGTGAGATTAGAAAGTGCTGTATAACACAAACTAAAATAGGATTAGTCAAGTGTTCCATTTACGCTTTGACTGCTATTTAGGAAATTTATTTCTTCCTCATGCTGCATAGTCTGTGTTTGAAGTTTGTATCGTATTATTGGCTAAGTGATACTGTAAAATGCTGTGGTTATGGGAACAGTAAGGTGGTGAAATAATTGTTCAGTTAGTTTTGAATATCTTAAACTTCTTAGGAAACAGATACAGAGTTGTTAGAAGTGGAATAAAATACCCATAAAGAAATAACCATAATGTCTTATTATGTTGGTGCCTAACACGTGCCACATCTTGCTCATGTCTACTGGAAGAGGGACAAATATGACCATCTAACGTTCTTTGAAGATAAACTGGAGGGGGATGCAACTGCATGTATAAAGTACTTATGTGTAGCTTTACTCTTAAGAAAATGTATCTGACCTAATGTACCTCTCTAATATACCTTTGTTGATATCTCTTTAAAGTATCCTAGAAGAAAGGGGTCTGAAGAAGTTTGTGACTTTGTTGATCTGTGTTTTTTGGACTTGACCTGTATCGTGAAAAAGACAGTAATTTGTATATTGCTGAGCAGTGCAGGACAACTGGGCCTTTGAAGATCAGGAGTAGAAGCTTGACTGTGGGGGAAAACTATGCTCATGAAGGTGGTTAAGTAGCCAAAATGCAGGACAAGAAAGGGGTGCTGATAATCAAGACCAAAAGGAGTATGTTCTTACGAAAGAGATCTTCTGGTAGGGAATGTTTATAAACACTGGTGGGTGGGGAGGGGCAGGTAGGAAGATAAAGCCAAGTCCGTTGACTGTAAATATATCCTCTTCCTCCAGATACTACTCTGTAATAGTATGTGGTGTTTTAGTCCTGTATTTTAAACTGCTGTACTTACTCAGTATGTTTAGGTATATCTAATTAGACTGGCTAGCTCCTTTTTCAGAAACATTTTTCACACTGTCATTGACTAGGGCTTTTCTGCTGATCGTACAAGTGTTACTCTTGTCTTTTTATCTTCCACATTTATGGTACTGTGGAATCATTTTTTTTGAGATGTGCATGTAAGAATTGTATGTGTATGTGCTGCTTCCTGCATACAGGAGGATATGCCTGTGATGAACAGTTCAACGGTTCTACGGGGCTAAACTGCTCTAAACTAGACAAGTAATTCTGTAGAACACTGGCTGCTGGGTTGGATAAGCTTATAAATCTAATTAGCTGAGTAACTTAGGGCCAGTAATTTTAATAGGTGTCTTTTGCAAAAACTTCTGTTATGCAATCAGTTATGATTTCAGCAGAAGTGTTTTTGAAGTATGCAGTGTTGGTTAGTGGGCTGTGAGGATGGATGGAATGTTATTTCTGCTGGATGAGGACTTAGGTAAAGTGCTCCTGATACACTTCTTGGTTCTGAGTAATTGAAAAGAAGAGTAAGTGTTGACTCTGTTTTGTCTTTGAAAAGAATTGTCACTGCTGTTTGAGTTTTGGAAACGGTCATGCTTTTGTAATTAGGGGTTTTTGAGACTAATGGAATAAAATTATGAAAGGGATTGCTGAGTTTCTACTATTGCTGAGTATTTAGATTCTTTGGTTTGGTTAATTGATGTGGCTTAAATACTTTTGTTAAACTCTATACCAAAGTGGTACCAAAGCCCTTTTATGTAGGGGGGTGGGAGGGTGGAGAAATCATGTAAGTAGAGTGAGGATGAAGACAAAGCTCAGAGGAAAAATAAGGAAGCCAGAACGGCTCAGTGTGTAACTCATACTCTGTAAATTGCTTTGAAATCAGTGCCTCCTGATATCAGTGCCCTTAAAAAATGCACAAGGGAATAGAAACACTTGCATGTTATGTAGATCTCTACTGAAAACTTGTTGCTTCTGTTAGTATGTGACTTACTTTAAACTGTAAACTGCCAAAATCCAGAAGCTTTAGGAGATACCAGATGGAGAAGTAGAATTTCAGTGATTGTATTTACTAATAAGTGTATTATTCCTTGGAATGAGACTGAAATGCAGTTTTTGCATTGTTTAAAATTCATATGGAAAATAGGAACTGTTCTAAGGACTGTGGAACCTGATTCAGATACTTGTGTAACCCTGTTTTTCTATTTTGGTTTGGATGATCTGATCCCCCATGTTATTTAAGCTTTTTCAGTTGCTGCACAAAAGAACCTTACATCACATTCCAGCATCAAAACAAGCTGTTAAATTCTCTTGTTTGTACTGATAGTTTTTGTCCTTTAAAGGTTAATATAATCAGTTCAAATAATTAGCTGTGTAATAGAAACTCTACTTAATAATTTAAAAAAATCCTAACACCTGAGGTTTAATGCATGGAAGTCTGAGCTGTGAAGGGAGATGGACAAGCAAATCTTTTCCTTAACTTTTTAATTGATACCTGATCGTGCAATCCTGCATAGATATAGGAAAAGGATTCTTAAGGTATTTAGCATTTATGATATGATATAATCGTTCTTTCTGTATCTACGCAGGATTAATTTCAAAGCCTTTGTCAAAATGCTTATTATTTGTAGATATTTGGAACCCATTTTTCCCTGGAAGAAAAAGAAGTATGATGTAGCCAGGGAAAAATTTTCTGTTGGAATTTACTCATAGCTGTCTAAAAATTCATTGAGATTTTGTACTGCAACTGCTTATTTATGTTTCTTTTTTTTTTTTGCCTGAATGACTCTCCAAGGGAACGTTTGGAAGAGGGGGGGAAATGTGAACTGCCATGGTTTGACAGAGAGCTGAGTATATTAGTTGTTTGAACCTCTCGTCTATCTTTTGCACCAATGAACCCCAAAAATAGTAATCTGGATACCTTCCCTTTGAGGATTTTGATTTTTCACAACTTCGACTTTTGTTTGACTGGCTTCTGAAACTTTTTATATCCTTAAAGTTTTTAATAATGTAGCTTTAGCTGAAAACTTATATGTACTTAAAGAGTTTTTATTGAAGCCGTTGGGTTTGTTCATGAATCGTGTTACATCTACTGTGTTTGCAGTATAGTGTTTTCTTTATTATTAATGTGACTTAGTTTATAAAAACTAGAACAGACATCATAGCTTTAAAAATCTCCAAATAATTGATGTTTAAAACCTTATTTTATAATACATAATATAGAAATATAATATGAAATGCCCATGATAACTTCAAAGTCTTTGGCCCATTTTAAGTAAATCACTGTCTTTAAAGGGTCCCAAGTGACTGTAAGTGTTTACTTGACAACTAGGGAGGAACAATTTAGTCTCCTTAATTCTGCTTATGAATTTGAGTTAATACAACTCAACACTTAAAACCAGACAAACCAACCCACCCAACCAAAAAAACTCATGCTAATATTCATGCTTCAAGAGAAGTTACATTATTTGCTTTCTTGCTCTTTTGGTTTAGTCTTGGCATGTATTCTCTTCAAAAGCAATGTGACCCAAAGCATCCTGATGAACATCTCTTGAAGTCAAAAAAAAAAAAATAGTGTCCCTGAATATTACTTACTATATTTGCTCTTTTTGGAAATGGCTCTTTGAAGCTTCAGTTTCTGTTCACACATTCTTTTTTCACGTCTTTTGGTGTTTCCTGGGTTAAGTCATATGGATAGATAAAAGAAAAATCACATATTTTCTGTAGATGTATCTTGGCTTTTCAGTTTCAAAACAAGTAGGTATAAATTGAAAAATACTGTTATTGCACAGATTCAGGTCTGTATCAGTTGGAGAAGAATTTACCATCTTTACTAAACATTTTACACTCTTGAAACTAAAACTTTAAGTGTAAGCTTTTTATGTGATGCCCTGGTTTTGCTGTATATAGATTTTTAGTTACGAATCAATAATAGACTGTTCCTGTCAGTGCAGGTCTGGTATATTGCCTGGAAGAGGTTCCTGAGAAATAGAGAAAGGCTTGCCCTAAATTGGGAAATATCAAATTGTGACACGTGTAAACAAGAAAGTTTACCGATTTGATAATGAGGTGTCAGAATGATATGTTAAATATAGTTACTTAATGGCCTTGTGGCACATTGTGCTTCACTGAATACGTGTTAGTTCCTGTAGAGAAAAAGCCTGCTTTTCCAAAAATTAGCATACAGTTCTCTTAAGTGCAGCTTCTGTTACCCATAATGAAGTACAAGTACCATTGCTACCCACCTTTTAAAAAATGGGCAGGAAGAGGGGAAGGTAGTCTGTTAGTTGCTAGCCCTGCTTGCTTCTGAGTCTCAGAAGTTGGAACACTGGAATATCTCACAGCTTACTGTTGCTTTTGTAGCTTGTTACTCCTTTCTGCTGGCTGACCCTGCTTTGAGCAGTGGGGTTGGACTAGGTTGTCTCCAGAGATCCCTTCCAACCCTCAGCTAGTCAGTGATCTCGTGAGAAATTCAATACACTTCTCTAAATTATTCTTTTAAGTTATATTACTTATGCAGCAATGAAACATGATGACTTGTTTGGTGATTCTATTTTTTTTTAAAAGAAATTAACATAAAAATTGGGACCTATGATGGTAAAACAGGAACTGAAGGTGGTGCTTCCCTAAAACAGAGATAATATTTTTCCTCCATCACAGAACTGAAACTGAGAACCTTAACTATCTTAGGTTGATGTGTAGACTGCAAGCCTGACATGTATTAGTCCTCTTAAGCTTGCAGTTAATTCTTGTTTCTCTAGAACACTTAACTTATTCCTGACACACCTGCATTTGATTTAGATTCCTCCCCCCTGAAACGTTTTTCAAGAAACTTGATGTAGATACTGCTGTAAATTCCAATGGCTGGCTTGTTTCAAACAGCTTGCTTCCTTCCTAAGGTCCCTTTACCTATGTTGGCTGTCTGTATCTTTGTCTTCGTCCCTGATCTGTTTGCTTTCTTTTGAAGGCTTCAGATGAAATGTTTTGGGAAGGGGAAGAGAAAGGAAGTGTGGTGAATCCACTGTTGTATTTTATCTCTGTTAAGCCCACAGTTCTGGGACTGTTTGTTGTCCGTATTTAGTTTATTCTAATACATGATATGATTGCCAGGTTGACTTAAAAGTAGTAAGTTTTGGCAAGCTATAGAATTTGTGTACAGTTTTATATCTTAAGTGGTAGTATGGTGAATACTTATTTTTAATGAATTTAATTTACCACTATACTGTGGTATATTGAGAGAGCGGACATCTGGTGCTCTGTAAAGTAAAATTTTTAGAAGGACCATAAGGAAACTTACTGTTTCTTCTGCAATATCTAACTAATGCTTGCCTGTTTTGCCCTTTGTTGCCTTATAGACATACCATGTCCCTTGTCCTGGCTCCTTCAGTCTTGGAATCCACAATGCAATCAGCAGAGCTGCCTTGAGTTCAATCCTTTGGGATTGAGGGATTTTTTTTATTTTGTTATGCATATTTTTGGGGAGATGTCTAAGGAAAGAAAAAGTCTTGGTTTTGTTCTTATATTCTGAATTCCTTTGCACTGGTGCTCGTAGAGGAGAACAGAAACTTGAAGTAAAGACCTGTAAGGTTTGACAGAGTATCGCAGGAGAACCTGCTGACGTGCTGCCGTCCAACTTGTTTG
This sequence comes from Elanoides forficatus, assembly GCA_025311575.1. Taxonomy (NCBI): domain Eukaryota; kingdom Metazoa; phylum Chordata; class Aves; order Accipitriformes; family Accipitridae; genus Elanoides; species Elanoides forficatus. Next base: position 30,151,009 of record JAOBAS010000008.1, on the reverse strand, counting down.
CCAACTCTTCCACTTTCTGTGGTATGCTGTTACTCTGTTGCTTTGAGCAGCAGCCTACAAGCTTCTGGACGGCTGTCAGCCTGTGCAGGCTCTGAAACTCCTTCCAGAAGAAGCAGCAGCTAGGTAGGTGGAGATGGTCACAGAAGTGGAGAGGCATATCCATTGGACTCACAGTATGCATCTTGGTAAGTCTCAAGGGATCACTAGGCCTAATGAGGTACTTTAGACCTATTTCCAGATATTCTAGCATTGGAAAGTTTCTGTTCATCACTTTCCTTTCCTCATTTTGTGTCTTCTGAACTAGTAGAGAATGTGGCGTAAGTGCATAATGGAGTGAAAATAACATGCTCAGACTTTCGTTACACTAGTAATTCAGAACTTGTTAGGTTTTTTTGTGGTTTTACTTTGGCTGGTGAGCAGACCAGAGTGGGTGTATTCCCTGGGAAATTTGCCCTTCATGGAGACAAACCTACAACTAAACCAACCTGCAAGGTCTGGCACTTTTAAAAATACC
>JAOBAS010000008.1:30131273-30148132 GCA_025311575.1 Elanoides forficatus | reverse complement strand
GGGGCTGTGTGTAGGGCTTCTAGTGGTTTCTATCAGAAGTATCCTTGACCGTGGCACTGCAGTTATCCTTTTCCTGTTGCCATGTTGCTCTTCCCTTTGCCCCAGTAATTTTAAGTTCTTCTTGTACCTCTTTCCTCTGCCTTCCCCGCTGTAGTTTCCCTTTTGCTTTGTGTCTTTTGGCTTGCTGGCTGCCTGAAAAAACCAGGCTGGTCTGCTGCTTTCTCAGCTTGGGATGTGCTACCTGGATAGCTGGTCGTTGTCCATCAGAACGAGGAATGTTGGGGATGCCTCTTGCCATCCCTTGCCTTGTGCTTGTGGAGGCAGAAATAGGGCCGTGCTCATCTACTCCATTGCTTTCATGACACCCCGATTCTTTGAGGTCTCAAACTGGATTTAAATTGAACAGTGGCTTCAGAGGTTGTTTTGTAGGGAACATGCAGCAGAAATACTTGGTTTGTCATGTTCTTTTGGTTTGTTTTTGTTTTTTGTTTTTTTTTTTTGAAGACCCAGTCAAAATTGAGATAGAACTATGTGTAATGGGCACTGATCTTGTGGAGTCCGAGTGGTTTATCACTGCAAGCCATTTAAGTGTAATAACTAGAAATTTGCAAGTTTTAATCTGTGTATGTAAACTAGAGAAATTTCTAGTAACTCTTAGTCATTTACTAAACAAAATGAATAATTCTAATAAACCATGGAGATGAGTTTATTGTTACGGTAGCTATGAGCCCTCTTTTCCTGTAACTTGTAGTTTTTTGCATTCAATGTTAGGTGCAATTCTGAAGTGGATTGTTAAGCTTGGCTGAATTTGGCTTCCTCATAGTTAACTCTGGATCCTCCCATTGAGTTGTGTATTTAATGAGTAGGCCATGTAGAGATGGATTACAGATGTTCTTGTCCATAGTGTTAAGTTTTTACCTCAGATTAACTTTGTTTACACTATATTTTCATGCTCCAAATGAACACGTAGTTGTAGTGTAAATTTGCCTTGGTAGATGGAAAACAGGTAGTCAGATGATACTGACTTCTGTGATTGCTAGCTGCTAAATAGACAAAATTTTTTTACATTAATATTTAGGACATTGCTCCAAATATCCATTTGCTCTAAGTGATAAAGAGGAGGGAAGGATATGTGTTGTGTTGTAGGGAAAGAAGACATTAAGTGGTTGTCTATAGTGAGAAGAGTGTTAGGATTTACATTTTGAACAATGTTAAGATTTACATTTTGTCTCTTCGCTTTCCTTTTGAAGTACTTATACTCTCTCAATAATGTCTTCTACCACTGTTTATTAAGTTGCAGTTAAAGATTCATCATATGTTTGCATACTTTTTTTTTAGTCTGTGCTCAGCATTATTTTACTACAGTTAAAGAGCTCTAGATACTGTGGAACTCAAAAATCTGTACAGTCCAGTTAATGATTCATTTCCTTAAGGCCAAGGTTATCATGGTTAAATTATTGGCTCTTTGCAAATGGTCTGCCAATGAACACGCTGCTAACGGGTGTTGAAGTGATTCCACTGGAGTTGTGGAGTATACCCTTCCCCATGTCCTCCTCCCCCCACAACGCTCTCTGCCCCCGCCTTAGAGATGGGAAGCATCTTCCATATAGTTTCGTTGAATGCAGAATATATGTTTCGTTGCATGTTTTTGTAAAGAACTGCAGTAGTATGGAAACACCCCTTTTTCTGTCCACGTACGAGAAGGAAAAAATTTAATGAATGAATGCAAATATTGAGTCATAATATCAAGATATATTGCTGGAACAGCAAACTTTTGATTAGCATAAGCTTGAATATGCTGTATTTCTGAAGCCTGCATTCAATTCATGCGAAGAAAATGTTTTAATGCTGTATTGCAGTCTGCCATTTAGTGCTCACCCAAGTACTTCCTATAGCTTCTCTCCGATAGTTGTGCAGTTGCCTATGCAGATACCATTAGGATGCATTTTATTGGGTACCATATATGATCCTTCTGTCATGCAGGCTGCTTAAATATATATGCATGCTTTATTTTATAAAACAGAATGAAAGAACTTGACTGGTAAATGACAATTCCCTGATGACTTGAAAAAGGACATTAAAAGATGGCTTGGGCTAGGAATAGCAGACTGTTACAGTAAGTCTCATCTTGAAGTATGAAGTTGGCAGTTCTGTTTGAGGAATTGTTCCGCTGGACTGAAGTCTACAATAAAAATAGTTAGGAAATGAAAGAACAGGAAATTACTTGATGTTCACATGTAAAATTATATACATGAAGTAATACTCAATATAATACTTGTCCAGCAAAAAAAGGAGGAAAAAAAAGCAGTTACGCAATGTTAAACCCTGGCCTAGTTTGCAAAATTGTTATGGGGGTTTTAGTTATGCAGATATTAAACTGTGAATTAAGCATCATTTAAAACTTGGGGAAATAGCTATTTGGAAGAGTAACTACACTTAAAAACATCCTCAGTCTCAGTTGAATTCTATATAATGTAATGCTTAACTCTAGGGAATGGATTTTGAACACATGCCAACATGAAGGACTTCTACTTTGTTAGGCATCTGTGTTGTGGTTTTCTTTACATTGGCTATGTGAAGCTTTGTCACATGCACTATACTTTCCTTTTTGTACATTTCGGTAAAATAGAAGGTGGAGTTTGACTTAAGAGTGTGTTAAGAGTTTTCTAAGATGAACTTTTTTGCATGTAGAAGTAATGGCAGCATGGAATGCTTGTGAGATTTTTTTACCTTTTTTTTGGTAGCTAGAAAGCCAATAAGTAGAAAATACAATAGTTTGCATATAATATACAGCTAAAACATGAGAACGTCAGTGCAGATCTCTCTCAGTCCTGCTGCAAACTAATTTTAGAATCTTGCCTTAAAAAGAAAATGTGATGGAAGTGAAAGAGCCTTACTGGTCTTTTATAGGAGAGCTTATCTTAGGAACTTGCAGGCAGAAGCAGCTGTTTTGAGGAAACACTGGCCTTTACATTTTGGCACAAATCAGAGATGGGGCAACTAATTTCATGCTAAAAGAGTCATGTCAAGAATATGATGTACGTTGTTGTCAAACTCGCTTCAAAATAAACTGTGCATGTTGTAGATACTAATCATACAGAAGTGTTCAGTAATGATTCAAATGGTGTGTGGTTTTTTTTAAGAGGGTTCATAGTGTCTTGCGTGTTTGCCTGAGTGCGTGGGAAGCTCTTCTTTTTTCTGCCCTGGATTGTGTTTATTTTTGTCAATGAAGTCTTGACTCGAAGGAAGGAGGGTCCTGTGAGATTCAATGTATGGTTAAACACTCTCCAACCCAGATCAGTCAGTGGGGTAAGTTTCTATTTTGGTATGGATGTTTGGTGTCTGTCTTTTTCCCTGTTCTGAATAATTTTGTGAAAGCTGTAAGCCTAGGTTAGAAATAGATCTTTGTGTTTTCATATATATTTTTTTATGTATGACTTAATACTGTTTGTTTTTCTTCTTACACGCAACCTAAACCAAGTGCTAATATTTCAACAGATACAGAATGACAGTCAAACACTGCACACTGGTATGCCTGTGAAGAGGCACTGCCAAAGTTAATTGTCTCTAGTGCAAAAGCTGGGAGTTCTGGCTGATCAAAGCAGGTAGGTGTGAAGGTGCTTGCATGGAGAGAAGATACAGGGACAACTCAATGCACAGAGTTTTACTTTAACAAAGCCAAATGATACGTTTCAAATGGCCTTTACCTCAGTTGACTTATGAACATTTTTATTATAAAACTTGGGGTGGTCTTATTCCAAGTTGTATCTGAGAGAATGACACAATTTTAATTTGATACTAAAATATGGGTGAATTTGAGGCACTAGTCTCTAAGGAAAGTTAAGTCAGCAAATCTTCAGAAAACATTTAACTAGCTAATTAAAGACAGCATGTTTTGTGTGGTGGTAGCAGTACAAGATAATCCAGAATGCGTTTTTCATGTATTCTTGACACCTACAGGGTAAAAATAAAAAATGTAATTCTAATCTAAAACATAGCTGACTGCACATGAGACTTTCTAAACTTGAATCTTGAACCTAAGAGTCAGACTATATATTGCAGAGGTATCATGGTGTGCTTGCGCATCATTTGCAAGTCATGAGTCTAAATTGGTTTCTGTCTCCGCTGTCACCAGCTTGTGTTAGACAAAAATAAGCCTTAGTTATATCACACACTTCTTGGTGCTGGAGAACTAATACAGCTTACAGTAGCATTTGACATCAGTTTGTGTCTCAGCAGTAACAGTTACTAGAAAACTTAGTCCAGCTTTGGCTGTAGAGTTCTTACTGCTACTGAAAATGTGGAAAGGATCAAGCCTGTTGGTCAGATTGCATGCTAAATTTGTAAGCTCTAGAGTCAGGAAGTTCTTTTAACATAAAAGATGTAGAAGTTACTGTTTGATACAGAAAGTAACACAATAAGTGCTCAATTCTGAAATGCATATTTTGAGTACTTCCAAAGTAGAACTTCTTAAAAATGGTGACTTTAAAAAAGCAAATAATTTGTTTAATTTATTTGTAATAATTTATTTTCCCGTGCATCCATGTTGCCCTTTACTGACGTTAATCTATTAAAAAAAAAATATTTGAGTAAATACTGTGTGAAAGGGGCATTTTTGCTGTGTTTGAGTTCTACAGAGATCCCAAACACCACAAGAAAGTCATGAAGGAGATGATCAAGGGTCAAAACCTACAGAGAAAAGTCTTGAGCTATTCTCACCCGAAAATTCAGTCTGGACCTTGCCCCACTCCCCCCAAAAAACCCCAAATCACAGGCACACAGGCATCCAGTCTGGTGTGGCTGTTGAACTCTACTGGAACTGCTCTTCTTAACACTGCTTATGTGTAGTATTTCACTTTCCAGATTCTGCAGATAGACTGGCTGAAAGACCCTGACCAGAGAAGTGTAGGGAATTATGTGAAGATTGAGAACTTGCTATAAAAAATGATGCTTTAAAAAAAAAAAAAGTGTTAAGAAATACATGTAAGCTAATTGCATGTAAATGAAATTGGATTAAATCAAGCAAGCCATGTATTAAGAGCTAAAAAGGAAGGTACAAAGACACTGTTAATATTAAGAAACTACAGATTTTATATAGTTTCTTCAAGGTATACATAAATACTGTGACTTTTGTTGCTATGGTCGGCTTTCTTAAGGAGGAAAAAAGCAGACAATCTGACATCATACAGTGTCGTAGAAACACTGATGTGGTGTTTTGTTTTGTGGTTGGTTTTTTTTTTTTTTTTTTTTTTTAAATATTGGCTCATGCACTCTGACCAGAAGCATAGAATTTCCCCAAGGCTGAATGAAGATCTGTCTTTGACAAATATATATTAGGGCCAGTAAAGTCTGTTGAAACTGATTTAAAATGTGGTTTAGTCGGGCCAAAAAAAGGTTTGCTCTCAACTGTACTTGGTATACAAAATTGACAAGAAACAAAAAGCCTGTTAATAAAGACATTTAAAAATCTTCTTGCAATGTAAACAGTTTTAAAAATGAAAAGTAATTGTAACATTGTTAAAGAAATGGTTATTTGTTAAACTTTATAAAATTGATGCATCTTATTAATGGGAATTATTTTTACAAGGTAGTATTTTCTATAATCGACCAATCATTCAATTTTATAGCCCTAGCCTTTTCCTGCTGTTACATATGTGCCAAGAAATACTGTCTGTGTTTCTTGAATGGGTGTTGCTGTGACAGCTATATACAATTTTGGAATTCTCTGTCATCCCAAGTTCAGAAAAGCTGTAGCTTTTTACCACTCCTAAACTGGCAATAGGAAGGGTCTTTGAGGGATTGGTACCTACGCCAGCCTCGAGCAGATGTTGTCCGACGCCTTGTCTGATAATCTAGACAACGCTGTGGCCCTCCCTGGTTTTTAGTAGGCCTTTAGACAAGTTGAGCACCAAACATTTCTGGAGAGAGGCCAACTGCTTTAAAACAAATTCTGAAATTAAGGAATTCAAGATTCCTACCATTCTATTTGTCTGCAAGTTTAGCTTCTAATGATGGGCTGCATGACACAATCTTTTAAAATCAACACTTTGATCAATGTTTTGCTGCCTTTTCTTCATCGTGGGACTTGATAACATTATCTGGTTTAGCTGTTGTAATGCTCAATGACTTCTTCCCTTCTCTCTCATCAAGTCCCCTCCTCCCTTTCTCTCCAGAAAACCCCAAACTAGGAAGTTTGGGGAAACTACTATTTTTTTCGTAGTGTCACTAGCTTGGAATTTAAACAGTCAGCCTTACATCACTCCCCTTGGTACTTTAATATGCATGTCATGTTAGTACTAGTTTCCAGGAGAAAGATGCTTTACTAAAATTTGTTGTTCTTGTAATGTTTATTTTGAATAACAGTTCAACTGGATGCTGGTGCATAGATCCTGCAGTGGGTTTGCAGCCTGCACATATTTCTAGAGGTATGACTAATGGCGGCAGGGCAACAACTACTTAACCTAAAACAAGTTTCATTTTAGGAACTGCAGATACTCCCTATGGCTAGTTGCACTTTAAATCTAAAATAAATGCATGATGCTTTAAAATTTAAGTTTGAGGGTTGAAAAGTAGTTGATCTAGCTGCAGGTAACTTGAATCAGGTGTGGCAGTTTGTGTTTGGTTTATGTGTTCTTTCACTTGGATCCTGCAGCTGTTGGAGCTGCAGTATTAGAAATAAACAACAGTATTGTTGCTTATATTCTGTACCACTTACCAAATACGTAGATTCGGTTTTTTGCTTATTTTGCAGATGATAATTCTGTAGAATTTACTCACAGTTATTTAAACTTTTCTTTACTGGCTGTTGAGCTTCTGCTCACTAATGCAGAAAAATGGGGATCGCTCTTCACTGGCTCTTGGAATTAGCGTGTGGCAGTGAAACCTGCCATGTAGAGAAGGAAGGTGGATGAAAGCTCTAAAGGGAGTTTTCCTCCCAGAATATCTATCAACAGCCAGGTTGCTATGGAAGGATGTTGCAGAGATTCCTTTCTTTGCCCAAAGGAGATAAGACCATTGATTATGGGATTCCTTACCATCTTCTGTATGCTCAAAAACAGAAGTACCAGTGCCTTTCCTGGCTTGATCTATATCTGAAGATCATCAACATATGCTGTTCTTGTGTCATCACAGCCATAATTTCTTCCTGCTCCAACTAGAAGGATCCCATCACAGCCTGCACTTGAGGTAAAACAGCAAACTGTTACAGTGACTGAGAAGAGCTGTTGTATGTTCAGCTCCTTAAGCTGGCTCAACATCTTGCCCATCTCAGTAGCGTGAATCACTTCTGATGACTGATGCGAGATGACAAAAAAACCTCTCCCAAAATTCCTGTAAGAAGGATTCGGGTACTTTGGATGGTCTATTCTAGACCTCTTTTCCATTCTTTTAAATATTTTGAAGAGCAAAGGGCTATTAGCATTTCTCATCTCAAAATGCAGAAAGATGTAGTTGTTTCAGCCTGAAATACATATCTGCATATAGGAAATAATCAGGCTAGTATTTTTGATAGCTAGAACATAAAAATTACCAACCTTTTGTATTCTTTAGAATTCAAGACAAGTCTGCTCAAGGGAAGAAAGATGTATGAAAGGATAAAAATCAGAAGTAAAGGGTTCTCCCGTTCTTGGAAAAGGAGAGATACTGTGACCTCGGTGTAAGGAAAGGCATTTAAAAACAAGTTATTCCTAACAGCATGTTTGAGATTTGATCTTCCAGAAACTGTTTTGTTGTTGAGCTATTTCCATGAGGGAAAACAGCAATGGACGAAGGCCTCATAAATGCTTATTTTCTTCTTAAATTTTACATTGGATCTTTGTGTCTTCTACTGAACTGCAACATGAAGAGAATAAGACCAAATAATCCTCTCTTCTACGCTCCTGAAACTTCAATAGGTGATTTCATACTGTGCGGTATATTGAAGGTGATCTGGAATCTTTTTCCAGTGAGTAGGCTCTTTCCCTGGCGAAAGAGGATTTCTCAAAGACAGCCTTGTCTTAATATTACAGGCCCTAGGCAGATTCCTGTTTGAAAGGAACTTGCAATAAGCTGGGTCATGCTGCTTCATCTGGGTTGATTTGCTCTGATACCTTCTATTGCTTCAGAGCTGGAAAAGAACATTGACTTCAGAAGTGTTAGTAGTGTTTGTAGGCTTCAACACATCACCTGAAATTAAGCCTATAATGCTGTATGTGGCATTGTAGTTATGAATTCTAAGTAACAAGTATTGGCAACTTGAAAAGTGCCTGAGATTCAAGGTATTCCAAGTTATCTGGTAAAAAAGAACCTTCTACTCACAAGAGAATCTTAAGAAGAAATGTGCTTTTAATTATGCTGTCCTTTTATGATAGTTTCTTAGCCGGCAAGTACAGAGCAGTAGAAATTTGCATTGACTATGTTCCCTTTATTATGTTTTATCTTTTTATTTTTATCTTGTATCCTCTACCTTACTGGAAGAGGAGAGTGTAAACGTCAGCCTGGAGACATGTGTTGGCCAAGTACCTGTGTGTGTGTGGTCAGTTATTCTTTCCAAACAGAAAGACTGTCTTTCACAAAAAAAAAATGCATGTGGGATGAAAAGACTGAACCTGAGTCTCTAACCTTTGAAAGCTGATCTGAAATAATCAAAAAGGCAATGTTTTGTCAAATTAAAAGGTATAGGAACACATCTCAGTCTCATGTTGTTGAAAAGTCATGAAATTCCACCAAAAGGCAATCCTATTGTTTCTATGATATAGTCTTGCTATTTAGAGTAAATATCTTCGATTGAGATACTGTCACCATATTCAATATCCTCAGAGGAACCAAGAAGCAGAGTACCTTTCTGCATGCCCAAGCAGTTTCTCTGGAAGGAACTTGCTGATTTTTCTGTTTTAATTACTGTAGGATATTGGGTTCTGCCCTTGACAGCTTTATCTGTCACCTGTTAAAAGAAAATAGAAAGAAAATTTTCCTGTCTGCTACTCTAACTGCAAAAATTAAAGATGCCTTTTAAAAAATATATTATTGCTCTCGTTTTAATGATAAAACCTAGCTTTTTTCCAACTTCTTGTGTTATTTGGAACACAATCAAGGAAAGTTTCTTTGAGTAGGGGAAAGCTTATAATTGAAGGACACATGAGATACCTAACCACATAAAGCTATTTTGTTTAGGTGTGTGCTCTAAAGGAGAGGATGAAGAAGCACCACCAAAATTGCCCCAAAATTAATTAAGTGAAGTTGCATCAGACATACTGACTAGCATACCTCCTTGGTTAACTGTTGGATAATACTCTACTTGTTGTCTTGAGAGCAATGAAGAGCACTGCAGGTAAAATGATAGTGCCTCATCTGAGGCATGCAGCACAACAGCTGCCCGACATGCAAATACCAGACACTGTTGCTGTTGTGCAAAAGGTGTCGCAATGGATAATAACCAGTAAATGCATACATGAGCGGCTATACATATAATTGTGTTTTAAGTCCAGTGACTTCTAGTTCTGTTTTGTTGCATGTTAGCTCCATGCTACTGATAAAATTTCACAGGAGTCTTACCAGCTTTCAGGATTTGTGAAGAAGAAAATTTCAGCTCTCTTATGCATTATGTTATTGTTGTTCAAGTAATGACAACTAACTCCTAGGACATCTAGGTTTTCAGGAGAAAAGAGGAATATTCTAGAAATCCAGAAACCTGATCCAGGAACTTGAGTAGGTTCCTAGCTTCCACAGCAATCATAACGTGCCTAGGTTAAGTCAGAGGTTGTCACAAGAGCATTAAACTGCTGTCACTGTTTGATCGATCTGATTTTGCAAATCCAGTAGAAGACTTGAGATTGGAGTGAGGCCTTTACAGAGGAGTTGGGGGTGGGGTTAGGAAGTCATTGGTGAGGGAAACATTCAGGTAAGTATGATCGTTTGTTCTTAAAGAGATTATGGGGAGATGGTCACTGCATTGCAATAGATGCCATTTTTAATTCACTTCAGAGAAAGTGAACAGAGGAGAGATTGGAATTTTTTCCAAGAAATGAGCACTTAGATTTTATTAGGTTTTTTTTTTCTCCCCACCTACATCTACTTGTAACAAACTGAGAGAACTTTCTGGACAAAACATCTTATGATTGATCTCATCTATTGGTAGATGTCTTAAAAGTCTTGAAAGTTCATGGCTCAACACTTTTGTTCTTTTTGTTTTTTGGGGGTTTTTTGGTTGTTTTTTTTTTTTTTGGCATCAGAGCATGAAAAAACTGCATGTCTAGTACTCATCTCTTGTCATCCTCCCCTATTGCAGTGACTATGTGTATGTCTCTGTGTGGCAGAAAATGAGGGAATGCAGATCATTATTCAAGAAGTTACCAACTAGCACTTTTCCTTCCCCTCCAGTCTTTCTGCCTCCCTATCCTGGAAGTATGGAGTCCCTGCCTCAGCCTACGGCTTCATTCTTTTTCCAGCTGCCCACAAAAGTAAAGAACCAGTGTGAGAGTTTGAAGAAAGAACCCGCTCAGAGGACTGAGTCTCAAGCAAAAGCTCCAGGTTGCAGACTCAGAAAGAAACTTCCTTTGGGGAAGGATCTGCTTCCAGGATTTGCTCGTCTCTTTTTCCTTGGGCAAAGAGAGTTCTTGAAGCAAACAACAGGGTTGCAGGTAGGTAGGGCCCCTTTGAACTGCCATCCGCTCAGGTGTGAAGGATGGACTTTTATGCTGTTTCTCTATGCTTTTTTTGTTGATGTTGTCTTCCACTTCTCCAGGCTGAGAGAGGGAAATAGTGTGAGCAGTTAAAGAAAAAAATGTGGGAGAGAGAGAGAGGAGAAAAAAATGTCCTGGGCACTTGGAAAGAATGTTTTTTATGCCTCTGTGTAAGCTTCCTGTCCATGGGTCATATTTGTACTTCAGTTCTTTGAAGTACTAATGACATTCTTCGTCTGACCCTTTTTAGACAGGAAACTAAGTCAAGAGCAGAAACTGGTGGCTGGGGCCAAGGTAAGGCCAGTGATTGTGTATGGCCCGTAGCCACCCAATGTTCATCTCCTCCCTGTCTCTTTACACCAGTGCTAGGTTTGAATGCACAATAAGGTGGAAACTGCCAAATGGGTTTGAAATCCGACTTGATTCCCAGCACTGAAAAAGTTCCCCACTTCTAAACGTGTAAATACGTTCTTCCTTCAGAGGAGCCTGTGGCTGCTGGGTTTGTTAAGTCCTGTTTCTTTGTCCATGTGAAGGAAATAGACTGGAACACCCCGATTAAGGGGATATGCTACTAACCCACATGATCGGCAATCCCTCAGGCCCAGAGAAGGGGAATCAGTAGAATCAGCTCAGGTAAATTCTGCCTTTCTCGCTTCACGCTGTGCAGAGCAACAGCCGCTTCCTTGCAAACATCGGTCAGACCTTTCTTTCTCCAGCTATGTCATTGCTGGCACAGGAAGTTTATTCTAAATTTCCTTTTGATTTTTAGCAAAAGGAATCACTTGAAAACTGGCAATGAAATTCTAAGGAGATTTTACCAGTTCCTCTTTCATGCTGAGTTGAAGTCATTTGGAACTATGTTACGTGCATTATTACTTTGGTGCATCTTGTGACTCTTCTCTCCCTCTTCATTCCCTCCAAATTGCTTCAGGACACCTTCTAACCTTTATACTGCATCACAAGCCTTCAGCAGAAGATCTTGAGAGCCATTTATGTTGCTGGAAGATGACTGGGTTTGGATCTTGGCCTTCCTTAAGCAGGATCTCCTGACAAAAATGAGATTGGGAAAGAAATGACTACTTTTTCCATCACACAGAGCCACCCTAGAAATGGAGGCCTAGGCAGAAAATTACTTCTAATGCATCAGTCTTTAGGAAATTTGTTTGGCCTCCCATGGTCCTTTTGTTACGGTGTTATGAAGATGTCTTTTACAAAACCTAAACCTGGCATCTTCCCATCTGAAGATCAAGTCAATAAATCCAAGTTTAAGAGTTCACAGGTCTAATGTGATCGGATCTTGCTGTCCCCAGCATAGGAGATGCCATGTGAATCTGTGAAACAGGGTTCTGCTGTGGTTCAGACTGTTATATTTGTAAAGCCTTTTCTACTACAGTCCATTTAAATGATGGGAAATAATAAAGCTTCTTGTGAAAATGGTATTTAATTAGGCTTCTACCTCTCCAAGTTTACTTAAATAAATTTGAGCCAAAAATGTCACAATGGCAATATGGGAAGTACTGCATCTTTTGAGGTTTCCTATGGTTTTGTGTCAAGAAAAGGTAGGTTGGAAGTGTTGAGAGCTATGAAAGTGGAAAAACTTAGATATTTTTTTTTCTTTTTTTTTTAATTTGAGAGTGGAAAGTTATTTGTTAGAAAGCAGAAAGCTTTTAATTGTTTTCCCCCTAAGGGATTCTATAGTCAAACTTAATTAAATGTCTTGTGAGATCTCAAATAAAAACCTTATGTTTGGCAGTAGTGAACAACACACACGCATGCCCGTGTACTTTTGTTCTTTTTGCTATAGGAAATTAGTTTTGAAGAATAGGACTTACTTTTAACATTCAGATTAGGGAAGAGGAAAGCTTTGTTCTGAAGCTGAGTGTGAGAAGAGGTGGCAGGAGGGTGAACTGGACCCTCTGGCAGTAGGTAAAAAGCACTTTTATTTTCCTGTTTTCTGCTTCTGGCAGTTGCTGTAAACTAATCAGATGCTTGTGCTTGGATCCAATTAATTTCTTAAATCAGTTACCACAAAACATTGTTTTTTAACTAATGCCTAGATCTTTCATTAGATTCACCAGCATATTTAAATTGTTGAACGGTCTTAACGTAGCCCTGAGGCTACTGCTTCATGGCAGTTGTGACTTCTTACTATGCTGGAATGCATTGCAGTCTTAGTACATTCTAAAAATAATTGTTCAGATGGTGCTGTTTAAGTACATACTTATGTAGTGAGCCATTTTCGCTGGACTTTCTGAAATTTGGCTCTCTGTTGGATGGCTTTTTAATATCCTTTTTTTGCTGTGAATATCAAACTTCTTTGCCTTGCTGCTTCTGTGGTTATTGAGTAAAATGCTAGATTTATAACCTGGTATTTTTAGAAAAATAATAGTCAGATGCATGTGTTAAACTATGCAACCACAGTAACACTTGTGAACTTAGAAGTTTAAAGAGAAATCAGTTTAATGTATCAAATTCAATACTTTTTTTTTTTTCTTAGTATGTGGAAATAGGTATGTGATGACCTTAAAATTGAGTAGTTATAGGCATAGACATGAATTGTGTGCTGAACAGGAGTAATCTAGAAATTATAAGCTGAAGATCTGTGAGTCTTAGAAATAAATACTAACATCTGTGGCTAGAGATCTGTACCAGCAATGCTTTGAGCTGAAAATACCTGTTTTTCAAACTTCTAGTCCATTTAAGGTTTAATATCTTTTGTGCCTTCCTTAATAGATACACTTGCCTCAGCCACAGTTTTTGGTCATTTTGTTCTGTAGTATAAGGTAAATTTAAGACCATCACATACTTATGAACACAAAATACTTCTACTAAAATAACAGGGGCACTGAGAACTGTTTCTAATGTTACTGTCTCAGTTGCTAAAATGACTTTACTCTCCCCCCACCCCCCTACCCCGGTCACAATTGGGGGCGAGGGGGAAACACCGAACCAAAAAAACTGTTGCTATTCTACAGTCAGTATTTTGATACTTCTTGTCTATCAGTGTTGTGTTAGCATATTGCTATCATGCTCTTAGTTTTGCAGCTGGAATCCTGGGTTCTTGATACACCTTTAGAGCAATAACTCCTGCCTTTGTGTTATTTAATAATAAAGATGTCTAAAACCATTTTCTTCTTGTTTATATTGTACTTAAAATAATTGTATGAGTATTGAGTGGCTCTTCTGACTCCAGAATTCCAGGAAACATGGAAAAACACTGTACGATTTTAGAGGTTTTGAATCCCCAGTACTAACAGAATTTCACAAAATAGACTTGTAGTGTTCCTATTTTTCCTCTTTCTATTCCCTTTAAGATTCCTTGAGCATTTGAGCTACCTAACTGACTTCATGTAATCCTTTACATCTTCTTGACCAGATGCCAGCTCCTCCTAATTGTTTCATAGCCAGTCAGTAAAATCCTGGCTGTTGACAGCTCCTTTTTTCCTATCCCAGAAGAGCTATCTTGTTTAACTCGAAAGATTTGTTTTCTTCTTTCCACCTTCTGTCCACCCTCTGTGGCTTATGTTGCAACTCTTTCTCTGTTATGGGATGCTTTGAGAGTGAAGAATTACTCTTTAAAGATGAGGAAATCTGGGGGGAAATGTTGCTATTTCAACCAGAGCTAAACCTGTCACATGTGTGAGAGAGACTTTGTCAGTTTAGAGTAGTTTAAAGAAGGGAGATGTATCAAAAAATGTGTGCCTTTTGTAAACCAGAAAATGATGTTAATTTTATAAAGGAGAAAATGAGCATAGGTTCTGGGGTGTTTATATTTCCTTGCTTTACAGCGAGGGAAATGGGTAACAAAACATCAACTGTTTTCTGTGAACTTCCGAAAGCCAGACTGGTTCCATCAGCAGTGGTGTGCTCTAAGTTGGATTTTGTTTCTCCAATCCTGTTTGCGGGGCATTGGGATTTGAGCAGGTAGCAGTGACAAAAATCCTTTTTCAGTTCTTCTTTTAAGTTGAGGAAAGTAGGTTGATACCTTGGTTTGCCAGACCTCTGTTACTGATCCTTTAAAGAATGAATGTGATTTAGGGGTTAGTTTAGGAAAGTGTTTTTAATTGCAAACTGGAAAAGGCATTCTCTGAAAGCAATGGTAACAAACGGTTGAACCATTCCAGTTTTGTTTCTTGCATGGACTTTATGAAGAATTGGTGGCTGCACAGCTCCTAAGCCAGGTCCATAAGTTGATATCAGCAACATGAGGTGAGTTGGTGGGTTGTTTAAGGAGTTGTTGGGTTGTGCTACTTAAGCTGGGTTGTCTAAGTGGCGTGGAAGGCATGATGAATTAACTATTTAAAAAATAGTTTTGAAGACCATATTAAATTTGTGTTTCTTTTACTGATGACAGTGATGCTTCCCTAATTGCTTGCTCATATTTTTTTGAAGAATATAAAATTACTGTTCTGATAAACATTGTTTCATTTCCTTGATCCACTCATATGTGGGTGGCTTTCCTTTTCTCTCCCCGGTAGAAACTGATGTTTCTTGCTTTTTCTATGTACTGATCTGATGTTTCTTGCTTTTTCTATGTACTGATCAAGTGGAGGTCAGGAAAATGTGTGGGGTTTAGGCTTCTGTTACAGAACAGTAAGTGAAGAAATCTGCGTTGCACAAATGGGTATCACTTGTATGGGGGCAAAATAATTTTATCCTGATGGACGGTTGTGAGAGATTGCACAAACAATTAGAGGCCTATGGCTTGGGGTGGTTTTCTTCTTAGTAACTACTTCAACAATTTCAACCTTACCAGCATCTGACCCACTCTTGCCAGCTTCAGGTAAAGATAGCATCTCTAATTCTGAAGTAAATAGCATTTGAACAAATAATGAAACTTTTATGACTATAAATATATTTCATGTGATCATAATTGAATTTTGAAGACCGAAATGCAATTTAGATAGATTTCCCCCAAATTTAGCTTTCTGCTGAGTTGAACTGAGGCTTATTCACCAGGTGGAATTGCCTCATTTAGAGCCCACATTAAAATAGCAATCCTGTTAATGCAGAAAGATTGCCAGCAAATGTAAAGTACTATTGAGGAAAGGTACTCTTTAGAAATTAATATCACTTTAAGTAATCTTCAGAATTATTGGCATGGCATATATGGAAACTTACGGTTTCTCTCTCTGATTTTAGCTTTTCTGGTGAAAAATTAAAAGACTTGTCAAACAATGCTTTAGAGAAGCTGTAGGCTAAATGGTAGCTAAGTATGTTTTTGTAGTTTCAATACTAGTAAAAATATGATGGAGTTTTCTGCGGCTTATGCACTTTTTCCTGTATGTTACCTTGATTAAAATTGGTTTAACTGGCTAGGCAGCATGAGCTTGTACGTGTTTTGCTTCTTGTTGATAGGAAACCTTTATTAAAAACAGGAGATAAAATACACTGTTCTGTACTCTGCATGGGGCTACAGGAAGAATGGAAAGACTGTTTGGACATGTGATTTTGCAGAAATTGCTGACAAATAACAGATTCTTACCAATTTTTCCAAAGCTTTGTTCCCTATGGCTAGGGGAAGGCTTAAGGCATAAAATCAGGAAATCTCATCTCCTTAAGGAAGAAGTTTAATTCTGTTCTCATTCGTTATGTTGTCCCACAGTTGTATATCCTTGCATTTACTGGTGAGAGAGGGTATGGTGGAAGGCAAGGAATTGCTGTTTAATGTGGAGTATAAGTGAAGTAACATGTGAATGTGAAACGTATCTCTGAGAAGCAGTGGAAATTACCTTGAACACATATACACCGTGACTTGGGAAAGCGTCCTTATCTGTTCCAGCGTTTCCAGGGAATTTTCACACGCCTGCTGCTGGCTAGTGTTCAGAACTCTTCAGAATAGTAAAATTTGGAATACCTTTTAAAATGTCCTCCTGATCTCTGGTAGTACTTTGCATTAGATGAGAAAGCATGAAAAATTAATTTGCCAAATCTTTGGGTAAGTGTATAAACAATGGAGAGATGAAATCAGACTGCAGCTTGTAAGAGTAAATGAAGAACAGCTGACTTCAGCACAGTTGCTGTGTACAGATGGGATGTTCCTGAGTGACTTCAGGACTGCAGAGAAATTGAGGCTGAGCCGGTTACTGGAACAGTGCAGGGTTTGGAATAACAAGCAGCCAGCTAATGTAGAAACTCTCCCTTAATAGGCAGTAGACTTGACAGAAAATCACTTGGCAGCAGCTAAGTTCCCCCCCCACC
>JAOBAS010000008.1:30114824-30131173 GCA_025311575.1 Elanoides forficatus | reverse complement strand
CCCATAAGCAATGACACCAGTAAAGTCTGGACTCCTATAGATTTGTAGCTTGTGTGGCTAGGTTCTCCGGTGTCTAATAAAGTATAAGCGCCAGTTTAAAGCTTTATTATGCCTTGGGCACTGGTTATGTTTATCACCTGATGGTGTCTAAAACAGTTGCATTAATGCTGCAGCTTTAAGAGGGGAGTAGAGACGAGTTAGAAGGGCTTCTGGACTTGTCCATTTATTTTTATGTTACTTTTTAAGAGCTTGTGTAGCTTTGGAAGCTGTAACCTTCTGTTAGATCTGGTTGAAATTAGAAATAGGTTAAAAAAATTGATAGGGACATGAGAATAGGGACATTCACAGAAAGAACTTATATTAGTTCCTTTCCTAATAAATTAAGAGTAGTAGTAAAAATGAATGTGCTGTAACAAACTTTTTAGCTTTTCATGTGTCAGTCTCTTGTCAGTTTTACCTCTGTAGTGTCCTAGAACACAACTAATATTTTCATACATTGCTTAATTGATCTCTGAACTTCTTGAAACAGTATTTACAATGCATCTAAGGAAATAATTTTCTTTGAGTATTTTAGGGAACAGTAATGCTTTATTCTGTTATGTATTGTGCTGAGGAGTGTTCCAAGAAGTGATTTCTGTATTGACTTTTTTGTTCCCTTTTATACTTGTGTGGGTGATATCTTTTAAGTATATGTTCCCTTGTATTAATGCTAAATTTTATTGTTGGGGTCTTTTTTGTTTGGTTGGTTTTTTTTGTTGTTTGTGTGATTGGTTTTTTTTTTTTTTTTTTTTTTTTAAGCTATTCTTCCCTATACTTACATCTGCTTTGGAGACTTTTCCCATCTATCCTTGTTGAAAGGGTACACTAGTCAGGTCTCTGTAATACTTCCTTTTTAACTAACTCAGAACTGTTTTTTTAATAAAGTGGTTTTGCAAATGAGAAAGATGAACAGCAATATTATGTTTGTTCAGAGAAAGATGTTTAAGAAAAATCAAGGAAACTTCTGTCCCCATATCAGTCCTCACATTCTCAAAAAATACATATTACTTGGAAGACTTGCATGTATCTCCACCGTTAGCAGTCAAACCAGTGCTTCCAGTGTGGCAGTACTTCAGCTGCAGGGCATTTCACTTGTCTCTCTGGGTAATCTTAACACCCAAATTCCTGCTTGTAGTTGAACTTAAGTTATTGTTTCAGATTAATTTTCTGCCTTCTTCAAAGGCTTTTTAAAATTGTAATCTTGGTGGCAATATAAAATTATACAAAGGGCTGTGCTCCCTGCCCATTCCTTATAACTTTGCAAGTCAAACGTTTTTCTAAGGGCTTTAATGCCATGGATGAGATAAATCTAGAATCTTCACTTGCTTTTACACTTAAGCAGTGAATGGTTTATATTGCCACATTCTGTCGCCCTGAACTACTGTCTGTGTCCCTCTTGCAGTGCCTACTGTTTCAAAATCTGGCTTGCTCTGCAATTCAGTGTACTTCATAAAGAAAGTCTGCTTTCTGCCTTTACATAAATACAGAAGTATATGCAAGATGTTAGGACCTGACTAGCTGTTTGTATTTGTTTCTTTGCACAGAGTGCAGAATTATAGATTGGAGATATTTGAGAACCACACTGTGTAAGGCCTTGGTTCGGTGAATAGTCTCACCAGTTTGATTGGCATGTGATATTCAGTTATTCTCGGGACATTCCTTCTTGGAACTTTTTTTTAATTTTTTTTTTTTATTATTTTTTATGTGGACTGCACTGGAGTAAATCACTTAGTGACTGGCTTTCTGAAAGGCAGGTGTTCTTGTTGCCTGAAGGAACTTTTTTCTGCTCTAGCTAAAAGCAAATACAACAAAACTGCCAGAGTTCCATATCCCCCCTCCCCTCCCTTCTTTGCTCCTGTGTTTCTTTTTTAATTTCTGGCACAATGAAGAGATTTTATTTACTTA
This sequence comes from Elanoides forficatus, assembly GCA_025311575.1. Taxonomy (NCBI): domain Eukaryota; kingdom Metazoa; phylum Chordata; class Aves; order Accipitriformes; family Accipitridae; genus Elanoides; species Elanoides forficatus. Next base: position 30,129,229 of record JAOBAS010000008.1, on the reverse strand, counting down.
GCAAACTCCTCCCACCCATTGGAGAGTCCTTGCAGGTCAGGTAAACCTGGAAAGTTCATTGCTTTCAATGTGATCCATAACCTAAGGTATGAAATATATTAATCTTGATTAAAAAAAAAAAAAACCCAAAAGACTAAGACCTGTGTCAAAATACAGGAATTTGCCTTTTAACCTAGAATTATAATGTCTGTAATATGCTATGGATGCTGTTTCCACTTCCCTCCTCAAATCTAATCTTCAGTTTAGTCTGTATGCAATAATTCAGGATGTAATTTTTTTCCCTTTTTTCTCTCAATGCCAAGGAGACTTTGCCTATTAAATGAGACCCATGGATTGTATTTCAGTACAAACATTAATTCATTTGGTTTATAAGGTAAGGGTTTTTATACCCCAAAGGAACTTGAATTTCCTTGCTTGCACCCAAAATTGAAAATTGTTCCCTCAAAATTTGACTTAAGCATAGGCTGTCATACAAGGTTTTTTAAAGACAAAAATCCCACTGGTGTGAGTTTTGAGACCTGTAGTATGAAGTACAATATAATGTAGGATACAATGTTTCCTTTTCTTTTTAACATGACAGAAAAATAATTATCTTCAAAGACTGGGGATTATACCCTGATTTTTCTTCTCCCCCCCCAAAGCTTGAGGTTTTTTGAAAAGGAATAGTTTGTACTTGAGTGGTGTGAGGCTTTGCTGGTGAAGACCTACTTTTAATAAGCCCTCTTCCCTTGTTGCCTAGTTCCTGTCTTATTTAGCACACTGACCTTATTTTTTTTGACTGGGTTTGTAGTAGTGTCTTCTTCCTGTAAAGGCAGTGGAAAGAATTTTTTTTTTTTTTTTTAGTTTTACATGTTTATAGGTTTATATGTTGTTTTTTCTCTACGGTGCTGTTGGTGACAGCTTCAGCTGTGAGTTTGTGTTAGTCTTTTGCTAAATTAAAGCATTCTTACAGGTAAGGGAACTAAATACATATTTTTAGTGTTTTATATAAATTTTTATGCTCTTGTATATAGAAGAAATCAAAATAGTATCTTTCCAAGCCATGAGTATTATCTGTATGGGGGTGTGCATATATATACACAAATATGTATATATCAGGTTACAAAGGGATCTGTAGTTGAATAACACTGTTTTGTGTATTTATTTTTTACACTGCAGAGGAGTTTTGGAGGTGGTATATTGTGTGACATTTATATTGAAGCATGAAAGAAAAGTGGTAAATTAAATTCTAATTCTTAAACTTATTTAAAGAGCTGCTTCATAGCACTAGACGTTCATACTGACCTTTAAAATGAAAGCTAAAACCAAAATAAGCTCAAACTTAAAGCAACTAATGTGATTGCCTGCAGAAAGCAGACTAAGATAATGAGTTCTGTGAGGATTCCAGGGGAGGCTATTCCTCTGGTTATAAGGAGGTTGGGTTAAGGATGCAGATGACTGTTTTTAAAGTGAGGACATTTGGTGAGAGAGGATATTGTTTTCTACAGCTTCAAAACTATTATCTTTTTTAAGTGCTTGGAAAGTTAAAAGCATGAAATCCAGTCCAAACTCCTGCAGTAAGAGTATGTTGGAGTATCGGGTATATTGTTCTGTGCAAGTGAGATTATATGTCTGTATCTGTCTCTATATAAATAGATACATCTGTATATTTCTATAGATGGATATAGTGTGTTGCTGCAGAATATCACTTTTGTAAACAGCTTTGGCAACTCAGAACTTCAATTTCTTCCTTTTGACTTTAAAGTCCATCAAACCCAGCATTTAATCATTAAATAGATAAGGGCTTTAAAATAACTTTTCCCCAGCCTTTCAAAACAATAGTATTATACTACGTTTATCTAGTTATTGATGATTCTGCACTAATGTGTAATGAATGTTTTTGTCGCTACAAGGAGCAGTGATCACTCACTGCAGCGGTGGTGCTCCTCTGTCACTAGATAGGGCTGTAGGAAGCGGTTTTTTTTTTTTTTTGCCATCTGTTACTCCTCTGTGCTGCTTTTTTGATTTGACCCGAATGCTCTTGCCCTGTAAGGGCAGTAAGGTTTAAATGCTGAGCACAGGCTGATTAACAAGGCATTAAGTCAGTTAATTCTTTCATTTTTAAATAAAGTATTAACATGGTTTTGTTGGTCACTGATTTGCATTTTAAGTAAAAGAGATGGGTTATGTAAGCAGCATGGATTTTTAAACCATGTGTGGTGTTCGGTGGTTTTAGTTCTCAATCTTAAATTGTGAAGTTCAAAGTAGTAAGTTGCTGAATCTGCTTGTTCATGGTAGCTATTGCAGTGATGAACAACAGATGTGTTACTAACTTGTTTAAAGATGAAGGTTGTAAATGAATCTGAAGAGTGCAAGCCTGGTTCGGAACAAGTATTTGTAAATGTGGGGAGGGTGTGTGTGTGTGTTTTTTGTTATTTTTGTTTGTTTGTTTGGGTTTTTTTGGGGGGGGGTGTTGTTGTTGGGTTTTTTTTGTTTTTGTTTTTTTTAAGAAGGGATTTCCTTGTGTTACAAAACAACACTAGATTTACTTATTGAGTGGTGGCTTTGCCACTCCTGTGGCTTAATACCTGAGTGCTAGCTCAGTGAAACTTGGAATAAAGTGGTCTAGGACTTGAGAAAGGTGGGAATCATGTCCTCTGGAAATGGTAATGAAATAACATGACCTGCAGCTTAACTTTCAGTACTTTCTAAACTTCAGATATGGTGGACTTGAGTATTTTTCAGTCACAACCATAGCAATATAGAAGACCAAGACCAAAGGTCCCACTGGAGGGAAAAAAATTATTGAAATCTTTAGCTTTAAAGTGGACTTGAATGCTGAAGTGGCTCTCCTACTTTTGTGTTGTATTTACAAGAGCATCAACTCAAGATTTCTATTTTGAGGAGATGGTTTTGAGTCCTGAGGCCATCTATAGAAAGATTTTTTTCATAAAATGATCTTTCATTCATCTAAGAACTCAAGAGGATTCATTAATACCACTTTCATTTCCCGTTTGTAGGAAAGGCTTAAGAATTCTGTATGGCATTAGCAGAGGACCTGTTAACTGCAGTGCAGCCTCCCTGAGAGGTGGCTGCTGAATTTTCGTAGAGACATTGTGGTCCTTACGGATAGACAAGGTACTACCTAACACTGTTACCAGCTCATGGTATCTTACCTTTTAGGAATCTTTGTCTCGATTTATGCTCTGTGAGCTGATGTGCCCTTGCAGGGCATGTTGGTATTTCTGCTAGACATAATTGCTTGTTGTATTTGTGTTACACATTATGGGGTACCTTCTGACTCTAACCACGTGCTTATTTGGTATCACTGTTGCTTGGAGGGATGACGGTGCATACACAGGGCACTGCTGCTTCCCCAAATGCTGTGTTAAGCAGTCCTGCTAGCGCTGTTAAGAGGGTCTGTTCTAACATCTCACCCAGAGATCTGAGGGCTCTCCTCCTCTCTTCTTGGGGTGTAACAACAGCTTTTGGGTTATACTAAACCTAATTGTTACAGCATGTCAGAATAGATGGTGTAGTTTGGGGCATGTGTAGATAGAAGTGAGAAGTGAGGGCTTCTAGGAGAGCCTATTCCTGGGAACTCCTAATAACTGTGTAGGACTTGGTACAGTAAACACAAGTACTGCAGGTTTATCTTGGCACCCCCTCCAGCTGTGTATCTTTTGTGTGAAAGGCCATTATTCATGTTCCTGGAGGCCAGAATAAGATAGAGAAGTTTACTGCTTGCAGGTGGTGCTTCACATGCAGAAATGTGTGCTTTCTGCTTGTGCAGATACATGACTTAAAGAACATCTTACACAGCTTGGTTGTAAGGTTTTAATTGCGCTAACACAAATCTGAGGCTGGAGTTCTTGTTTTCTACCAATCCTTTTTCTAGAGCTTATTTTGATGTTACGTAGACCAAATAAAATTCTTCTTAGCAGATTAGTTGTTACAATAAAGGAACCACAATTTACTGAAGTCTTGTTGACTGCCTTTTAAAATAGGACTGAAAGTGTAAGTGAGAATAGGAAATGGTCTTTGAGCCATAAAGACTTCATTTTCCTTCTGTCATACATATGCTTTGAACTAAGTACTGCACTTGGGATTTTATGTGGAAGTAGAATCTGCACAAAGAATAGTTAAGATAATCTAAGTGTAACAGATACTTGGTGATGTTAAGTTAGTCATTTCCTCTGTAACCTGAGTGGTGAAACTGTAACAGTTTGACTAGGGATTTTTAAATTTGTGTTTCTCTGATCAACAACATTGAAATTGATTAAATTCTCTTAATTCTTTCTGTAGTACTTAATTCTGAGAATTTTAGGCCACATGTAACTGTTACCTATATCTAAAGATACCTTCTTGAAAGCCCTTTTTTAATGCCTTCATGGTGTTATAACTGTGATATCCAAGTTCTAGCATAACTGGATGTGCCAGGACTTAGAGTTAAATTTAGTCCAACTTGTTATTTTGATAATGGAATTAAACCAGTACAAATTTGACACTATTGCATTCTAATACTAAAATTATCCCAGTATATCAGTACGTGAGTAGTTCTCCATTGACACTGATGGTGTGTGCTTTGTTTCCCTTCTCTTTCTTCTATTGTTATATTGAAAAACAATGTGGTTTTATGATATGATTTAAAAACCTATGACTGTTGATCTGAGTAAGCATATGTAATGTATTTAAAAGGATCTTGCTGTCTTGTACCACTTCCTGCTGTATTCCCCAACTCTCCCTGGAAAAATTCAGAGATACAGTCTCCAGAATGCCTTACATTTTAACATGAAGACAGAGTTGATGTGCAGTCCATTATCCACAAAGACTTCAGGCCTGTATGATGCCAGGTACTGTCATTGTATAAATATTAAATGTGTATTGTTTCATAAAACTATTTCACCCGAGGAAGCAATTATTTAAATTAATTCTTCTACTGGGAACATGTTTTTACTAGTGCAGTGCATGTTAAGTAGACACTGTAGGGCTGGAGAGGTAGGGAGTTGTGTCCTTTCTCCTCAGCCTTACTCTGTCTACTTCTCATTCTTGCTGTTGGCCATATGCTTTAAAATTTTAAGAGCATTACCTTGGAAGTTTTCTTTTCCTTTTAAAAAGCGTAGCAATATTCTTCTCTTTTGGCTGCCCACTTCCACTTGGTGGGTATGACATCCTTTTTACCACTTCTTCCTCCCTCTACCCCAGCTGTTACAATGTTGACTTTACAAGCAAACCGAAGCTTCCTCTCTCATGTTCAATACGGAAAAGATATAGTCTGTCCTAAAAACTTCACAAAGTATGCTAACGGGTCAGTGTTTGTGCAAAAGCAGCTTAAATCAGTTGTATATCCTCTTGTGCGTGATTCTTTGCACGTACGTCCGTGTTGAGCTGTAGGCTGCTAACAGTGATGCCACAGCTTCCCTGATAATAGTAAAGGTGAGAAATCAATAATGGTGAGGGAAGGACCAAACCAAAAAATAAGGCAATTTATGTTGGGAATGTCTGGTATAACCTAAGCATATGGCTGTGTGGGTGGCCATAGACTTTCTGAAGCTCCATGCTTAGAAAACCTGCCTAACTAATATTTGGGTTAATCTCTAGCTAGTAGAGCATTCAATTCCAGACACTTGGTAATCAGAATTTTTGTAGTCTCACCCACCACTCCAAATTCCTGTCATTCATCTGTCTATTTTAAATGTGTCCTTGTGGAGTAGTTCTAAAATTACCCACTGTTTTGACCTGACAGTAACAGGAATATGTGAGCTCCTCCTGCTGCTGTTCAGCCAGTGTATGGCTGCTTACACCATTCAACTGAGATGATGCTTCTGCATGGAAGAATGGGGCATTTAAAATGATATGCTGACTCTTACTGTATATTTGGCCTTTCCATGGCAGTGACTGACAGGGTTTCAGTTCATCATTGCGGTGCTGAGAGCACAACTTGTTTGTTACATCAGATTTTCAGGGTCGCTTGCTGAAATTCAGCCGTTAAAATCTCGCTCCCTGTATAAAACCTGCAAGAACCTGCTTTGCTTGCGCTTGGTGGGGTTGCCCAGCCATGCACCCTCTCTCAGTGTGTCTGGCCAAGCTCATTACTCTCTTGGAATATGCATTTCTGTAGAATTGTTTGCAGAAGGGAATGCACCATGTAACAGTGAAACTCGGGGTGGGGGCATTAGAGTATAATTCAGTAACAGTAGCTGTCTTGCCAGATCGTAAATTATTTCATTGGGATCAGATAATTCGGAAACAGTGAGGTTTTAATTCAAATAAAAGTAAACCTTTGTTCTTTAGAGAAAATGGAAAGGAAGAGGGATCTGATAGAACTACTGCCCCACGTATTGGTAGAGAAGGACACAATTAGGGTTACTGGAGAAAGTAATACATGCGAGACAATGGAAGAGGGCAGCTTTCCAGTTACAACATTAGGAACACAGCCCTAGTTCCTTTCTGTCTGTTCCTCTTCCATTTTCTGACTAATTCTTTTTCTTCTGTGCATGAAACAGATTTGCATCTTTGCAGCTGCTATAAGGTACTTCACAAATTCCAGATAATGTCTTTAGTTTTGCTTCCTCTACCTTGCAGAGCTGCTGTATGATTAAAACTTCGGCTTTCCTGTCATCTCCCATACAACCCAAACCTCCCATATTTTTTAATGTCCTTACAGTTCCAGTCTTTTAAATGCTAGTGGTGAATGAGTCTTTTTGTCATCTGATGATTTGAATAATTTATCAAAAGTTTAAAAAACCTGTACAGTGTTAGTTAGGGGTGTAATTCTGTGAATCGTGAACTAAAAGAGTTCAAAATCATTTGTTTGCTGATAGACAGTGCTATGCAAATACTGTATGGTAGATAGTCCAGTTGCTTAGCAATAACATTAACAGTCATGAGTGTTTATAAAGCAAATATAATATGATATGGTCAACAAGGTATGTGGTGCTTTTTGTATTACTTAAGTGGCCTGATAACTGTTGGAAAACGTTTATTAGGATTACACATGAGCAAGCACCTGACACTTAAGAGCAACAACTTGAGTAAGTAAATCTGATAAATAATGTGCTTGTGTTTTTTAATCTAAAACCCCACAACTTAAAACAAGTGGTGAACATGATGATTTTCCAAACACACTAGCTTTGAACTCTGAAATGTTATTTTCATGGCTTTGATAAATACTCCCGGAACGGCTTTGGATGTTCAGTCTGGAGATACTGAGGGTGATAGGTTACGTGATTAAAAGGCTTGTCTCCATGCCTGCAGCAAAGCCCTGAGGCACAGCGGCAGGCGGGGGAACCCCAGTAACTTCGTCAGAGAAGGGAGCCCCCGACCTGGCTCCTGCCAGGGCTGTCACTGGGGGTGTCAGCCCCGGGGACCTGGGTGACCGGACACTTGATGAGTAAAATGGAGAGACTCTGCGGGGTCAGCTTGCAGACTGGGAAGGGGGGTAGAGTCACTGTGGGACTTGTTATGGGAGACAGGGAAGAACGTTTTGGGATTGTACACAACTCGGCATGGGATGCTTAGGGGAGGGATGGAGGCTGGGGAAGGGAGGGGTCAGGGTGATTCTGGGGGAGAGAACCACTGTGGCGAAAATAGAGGGGCCAAGGGATAAAGGGGGCTGGTTGTGTGTAAGCAGGTGGCTGGACAGTATGTTTGTCTGGCCGTGCCCTGTCCTCATCAGCGCGGTCTGGCCTGTCTCCTCGTTAAACTAGATTTCCGATTGTTTCCTTGGGTAAGGGGCTGCCTACTCTGTGTGCCCGTGGGGGTCTCGGTGCCAGCGGCTCGAGTCAGTCCACGGGTGACAAGGGCCCACGTGGCTGGGTCAGGCGAGAGCGCCTGTGTCGGCGTGCGATCGCGAGGGACTGTGAAGCAGGACTAGCCAAGGGAGAAGAGGAGACTTGGGAGTGGCTGTGAAGTCCAGGCAAAACGTGTGTGCATCTGCATGAGACAGCTGGAGGAGTTGGCTACTGGGGGAACTGGGAGTCTAGCCCAGCTGCTGGGGACACCCCAGTTTGTGTGTGTGTCTGTGCATGAAGTAACCGGAGGCAGGAGTCTCTGGCGACCGGCTGCTGGGCAGACCGAGAGTCCAAGGCCACGTCCCGGAGGGATCCATAGCGAGTGCGTCTACATGTTTGCGAGGGGGGTGTGAGTACCAGCAACTGGAGTGGGACCACAGGGGCTCGTGTGCCACGTGCTGGCAGCTGGGGGGACTGAGGGGCTGGGGACAGCTGCTAGGGAGACCGAGAGCGAGCCCAAGGCCACTTACAGGGGTATCCGTGTTCCCTCTGTGTGTGCGCACACACGTACGTATTCTCCTGATGGACTTTCACCCTGATCAGAGAGGAGCAGGAGGTGGCTGGTGGTCCTGCTTGTGTTTAACCAAGGTGCCGAGTTTGCGTTGCCCTGTGTGGCCAGCCGTGTACGTATGTGCTGTGCATGTGTTTTTGCGTGTGCACCTATAGGGAACGTGTGCTCGGCTTCGCTCCTGGGCTGGACCGTGGGGCAGGGAGCCGGGGCTGTGTCGCCTCTCTTGGGCTGCTGGATTTGGCAGCTACGAAGAAAGGGATGCGGGTCTGAGAAGAGATGCTGAGGAGGCTCTTTGAAAAATCTCTCCTTATGAAAGCTCAAACTGAACATCTGAGAACATTTACTTCAGGAGATACTGACTTCAGTTTTCAAATGTACTGTGCTGGCGAAAAGCATAAGAAGTTTTGTAGTATAATGGAATAACAGAACATTATTTTAATGTAAAGATTTACAGATGTTGTGGCTTACAGAAAGAAGTCCGAGATTACACCGTTTATAACTAGCTTTGAACATACGTAATTTGGAAGGTAAAGTCTGATTTTTAAAATACAACTTTAAGTGGGCATACGGTGTTTGACAGCACTGTTCCCCTCCTAGACCTCTACTAAGTGGATTTTCAGACTGTTAATGAAATCTTTTTGGTAGCATATTGTCATTTATTTATTATTGTTACACTTTGGTTTTGGACTACTCCAGGCAAAATTCAAGGTCCTAAATTGGACCTTGAAGCCTTCTCCCTGCATGCATCCCCTGAAGAAAAATCCAGACCAGCAGCATGTAATTAAGTATCTCCAGTTCCTGAGATAGTCCTCTATTTTGGTTTAGTGAAGGTTGCAAATCATATTAAACCTGAAATAAGTTTCTCTGTAATGATGTAAAAACTTCTGAACAAAAGCCATCATTCATAAAACCTTCTAGATACTTGAGCTGTTCTTTAGTAATATTGTCTAATCTTGTTTAAGTTGACAGCTTTTAAAAAATATTTTGCTTTGATGAATTCTCTTGGCGCTTATTTGGCTGGAAAAAATAACCACCAGACAAAAAAACCCAACCAAACAACAAAAACCAAACCATCAGGGAATGTGGAAAGCTACTTGCAGTAAGCAGGTGAATGAATGTTTGATGCTGTTGTGCTCTGTGGAGCCTCAGATATTTTGCTGCAAGGCTGTTTCAAAATGTCACAGGCACTGCGTGAATAGGTTGCTATTGTATTCAGCCATATTCTTATACTCAGTACAGATACACATGTCGCTTTTTTGTTTGTTTGTTTTGTTTTTAAAATATGGTCAGACCTTTGGAGAAGCTCACGTTAGACGCTCAGCATCATTCTAAGGTCTCATCTATTTTAAAGCAACTGATATAGGGGAAAATGAGGAATGGTTTGCTTCATGTGTACATACTGCTAAAAAATCTGAATGGCTTGTGCTATTTGAGGAACGGTATGAAGCCTAGTAGCTGAAGACTGATGTAACACACTAGAAAAGAGAGTTAAAGGTCTCTGATATCTTCATGTGCCGTGTGGCATAAATAAGCCAATGCAATATATAAAAGCTGAGGGGGTTACTGAATCTGGAAAGGATTGATTTCGGTTAAAATCTGTAGGGTGGAATGCCTGCTTCATGAAGATGGAAGGAAGGGTCCTCTGCTGAATTTAAGATAAAATTTAGATTGAGTTTTTTTAAACTAGAAGAGAACTGCCTCATCTCTAATAAAAGAAAAAGAAACCAACCAGAAATTAATTTCAGCAGAGGAGTCTTCTGGAAGGAATGTGTTATGCAAACCAAGTTTCCAAGGAGTCTGTAGACAAAACAGACTTTAAGACTTGATATGCAAAATGACTTGTGTTGTAGTGCAATTATTGGGGTGTGTATGTATTGTCAATAAACTAGTGTAAAGGATTATATGAATCTTTGAAAAAATCTTTTTGTGGGTGTTTAGAAAGATTGACATTCAGTCTTGTGTGACACCAATGTATTGGAAACAAGATTTTGTAGTTCAGATGACCTGTGAAGTTCTGGATCTGGCCTCGGAATGTGGGTCAGATATTTGAGAGCTGTGGGAAGGTCTCAATTCTGGACAATAATGAACCGATGAAATAATTCTAGTACCTGATTTTGGTTTTTGTTTGTTTACTGAAGATCTTAGTGGGCACATGTCCTTTCACTCTTCGTACATTCTTCCACTCTGGAGACATGGCGCTTTTTATTTTTGTATTGTTTCCTGGCTTGCTTAGCAGGTGACTTGCCGAGATGACTGCTGCTCATCGTTGGCAACTGAACGCTGTGGCTCCGTTATGGGAATAAATCTTTGATTCAGAAGTCATTAGCTTCATCCTCGTTGACCACTAAGTACTGAAATAAATGTTTTCCATTTTATATTCTGTTAGCTCCTACAAGATACAGCTTGACTTCTAAAGCATGTTAGTATTTAATCATAATAAAAAAAGGGTAGGTCCCTTACCTGAATACTTAGATAAGGACTTTTTTTGTCTATGTAGTGTCTGCTTACTGATTACTCACTTGAAAATGCGGAACGCTGGAGTATGGGAACAATTGTCTGCAGTGATTCTGGATTCAGTTTCATGATAATATTTTCCCTTTTACTTGTTAACATACTTGCATGCCTATTCCTGCCTTCACTGATCTTATAAAAGTATTGGTTCTTTTCTGTTCTTGCTTGCCAAAAAGTCTTAAGCTAAATTAGTTGATGAAAATGTCTCTATTCTGCTGATGCTGAGTCAGAAGTGTTTATTTAAAGACGATGAATTTAGTAATCATCAAACCATGTTTAAATCATCAGGAATGCTAATTATAGATAGGCTAACCTATATTTCTGAAATACTTAATGACTTGAAGCCCAAATCCTTCTTGCTTAAGCTAATAAATGCATTGGTTTCAGTTGGAAATGGGTGACACTATAATTCACAAAAGACAAAAGTAGTAATTATCTAGACAAAAACATGAAACTTCTATCCCGTGATATGGGGGCAGAGAAACTGAATGAAATTCTCACTCTCTTCTGTGCTCTTTAGTGCAAGAAAGGAATAAAAGTCTTTGATACTCTTTATGCTATATGTATAATTTTGGCTATTCTGTGTTGATGATACTTTCCTGTGTTTTGGTAGATGCTGAGTATTTATAGCTCTGCCTTTCTGACTCTGCTAACTTTTTTGTTAATTCTCATGGAGTTTTTGGCGTTTTTATTGGCTAATATTTGAGGATCATACTGTTGATTATGGCTAGTGTGTTTGAGAGTCAATCTGAGGATGAAAACAAGTTCTTCCATTTAGCTTAACAATTTATTCCATCACTTTATTTCCAGTAAGTATTTATAGTGTTAGTATCCATCACTAGCTGGAGTTAACTTTCCATTGAAAGCTAATTCTGAGATGCAGCTATTTTAGAGAAGAATGAAAAGCTGTCTTCTGTGTGCAGACAGGGAGACAGAAAAGCTTGAGCCTAAATTGTGATAATTTAATTTTTGTCCATTACATGTGATGAGGAAATGTCCAGATTGTTGTGTCTGCCCTTTGTTAATCTGGAAGTTCCGTTTTCTTAATGATTGTGAAATGTAATGACAAGTGTAATGGTCTTGCATACTGATGTGAAGATTTTACTGAAAATAGAACACTTGTATTTTCAGAGACCAAAATGCCATTTTTTCTGGTTTTGCTTTTAAAATGAATGGAAACCTGGGTACTTCCTAGTAAGAATCTATGAAAATAGGGAACAAGATGAAAAAACTTCAATGTCTGACTAATTTAGGTGAAGAATCTGTCCCATTGTGCATGATCTGCTTTCAGAACTGGTCACCAGTTCTAGGGAAAAGTCCTATTTAATTACAATCAGTTGAAAAATGATTCAGTGCAGCTTTCTAATATGGAAACATTTGAACTTAATGGACCCTTACATGTTACGTTAACTGGTGATAAATAAAATTAATGCAGAGCAGGCAGGTACAATTACTCAAGTTACTGTTAGTGTGTCTGTAGTCAGGGTGTTTATGAACGTTCTTACATCAAATTTTAAATGGAAATAATGAGTCTGATTGGCTCTACTGGTACAAACAAGGCCTTCAGTATACTTTATTTTTGAAAGTGGAATGTAAAATTAAAAAAATACATGTTTCACTGTAGACAAGATGGATATATTTTATGGGCTGAGGGAATTCTTTCATTGCTGCCATGACTTTTAAAGTTATTTTTCCAGTAGCTATAGCATATTACAGTGGCTTCAGGAGAAATGGTAGAGATGGCATGTGAGATCAAACACTGCTAAATTTGCAAAATTGGTATTTCCCCACAAATACTATGGGAGATTCTGTGCTGTTAATGAAGATAAATTCAATATGGCACTCTTGCTGATGAAAGGCAGGCTTACTCAATCACCATGGGTGACGTTATATGCATTGCTACACCTCTTCTTTCCTTGCTAACCTGCATCTCCAAGTTCAGTTTTAATATGGTTGCATAGGAAGGTAAGACTGTCTTTAAGATGTTTGAAGCTTCTGTGAGAGCTTTGGTAAAGAAATGATTATGAATGGTTACTCCCCTGGAAAGAATGGGTTTATCAGAGGTTTTCTTAAATCCTCCCCAAGATTCAAGGATCAAATATGCACATGTTTTCTGATACCAAGTGTGAGCCTTCTCTTTTAAAGTTGGGAAAAAACCCAGGATTTTTATCTTTATGGGAAAAAACCCAACTCCCAGCACCTATTATCTAACTCTCTTCAGTGAGTTCCTGTTGTGTCAAATTATCCATGGGTGTTTTTTTTTTTTTTTTTTTTTTTTTTTTTTTTCTGTGACCTGAATCTCTCAAAACTTTGTGACAGCAGGGGATTGTCACCTCATTAAACTTTTGTATGGCTTTGGAGCCGGGACAGTCAGCGTTTGAGAACAAATGAGTCTGAGCATCAGAAGAATGTTTTGTGCCTGTGTAGAGTCCCAGTTCATAACTGCCAAGTTTAGGCAACTGCTTATCTTTGGGCTATTCTTAACCTCAGCAAACATGTATTGCAAACATTTCTAGCATGTCTCTAACCTTGCTGTTAGAGCTCAGTCTGTAGTACAACTTCTAGCATTAAAAAAAGGAAAATGCTGTCATAACTTTGTGACCAAGTTATTGAAACAGTAGAAATGTCAATCTTTAACTCGTAGAAGCTATAGAAAGACAGTCGGTTAAGCACGTGGTTGCTACTGGCAGTCAGTGCAGGCAAGAGTGCTTGGGATTCAAAAAGTAACTGGGTCTTAACAGACTTTGAAAATAGTTAAAATTGTAGTTGTGTAACATGGCCATTTTAAATGGGATGATATAAGGTTAAGATATGTCTCCAGTTCATTTACGTAGTCTTCATACTTCATGTACCCTGTGTTCTTCTGTGGTTTTTTTCCTCTGAACTAGACACTGGTGACATTCATTTCTATGTCTCTTAAATTCATTTCTACATCTCTTAATGTCAGTGTTTCTGTTCTCATTTTCTGCTTTATTTTGCTTTTGAGTTCCAGAAGGGACTGTAGAGAGTAGTACCTACAGAGTTACAAATCAAATACGTATCTTTGCATTTGGACTGAAACAGGGTGATATGTTATGAAGGGAATAGTCTCAAGATATGCAGGTGTTTGTAGAAGTGGTCATTTGAGTGTTACAGAACAGCACCAAAACATAGAGAACTCATGCAGATTCATAGGCAGGTTTTTAACATAAAGTTAAGACCAAAGTATTCTAACTTTCACCTGCCTTTTTTTTTTTTTTTTTTTTAAATATTTCCTATAGCTGCCTATTAAACAGACCTGGCATTTTAAAAATGGTTTCTACTCAGTCTGAAGTCTGCAGTCTTCAGAGCATTAATGTTTTGGATCAGTCTCATGGCATTGTTTTTCAGATAGGATCTCTCTTGCCAGTTTGGATATAGCCTTCTTTCAGTGCTGTCTGCACCCTGGATCATGACATCATACCTAATTACAACATAATTGTTTGTGACCGTTGTTTTTAAATATGTAATTGGATCTTATTAGCATGATATGATGGTACAGTTACACTGTCTTGAATTCTTGGTTTCTGGGTGCTTTGGAGCTAGAACCTAGTCATATTTACATTTGCAAGGCGAGTGAGTAGGGTTTCATC
>JAOBAS010000008.1:30090993-30110591 GCA_025311575.1 Elanoides forficatus | reverse complement strand
GCCCCCCAAAATCCGTATCCGTGCAGAGAGCCGGGGGAGGGCGACCCTACCGTGCACGGAGCGGCGGAGGGGAGCGCGGCTTCTCTCCGGCAGCGGCCAGGAGGTGGCGGGGTTGAGTTACTGCTGGCTTCCCTCCTTCCTCCGGCGCCGTCGGCAGCCCAGGGGTGCGAATAAACGGTTTGGGCAGCGAAGGAACGGCTTGGCCCGAGGCTTCTTTCTAAATTCTCTAAGTTTTGTCGAGTTAACGCGGAGAGGATAAGTAAAGCGGTGTTCGGGTGGAAGTAGCATCCTCAGGAATTGCGAGAAACTGGCCATAACTTGAGGGTTTGGTTTGGTTTGGGTTTTTTTGGGTGGAAGCTTAGTCTTGGGAGTGCAGCCGCACTGAATGTGGTATCAGAGGAAAGGCCTTGCAGAGGGGAAGAGGGTCAAGTCCTCGTTTCCCTGAAAAAAGGCGGTGGAGTTCAGTGTTGGCTGTGCAGAGCGAACAACGTAGGCAGAATATGAGGCATTTGCACGATTTGGGGTCGTCTTTTCCCCGTGAGATGTTAAATGTTCTGAACTATTGATTTGGATTTTAGTCCTAAGTTACTTGTTTCACTAGAAGCAGGATTCGGTCTGAACACCATTTGACAGCCAGTAAAAACCAGAACAGCTTTGGTCAAGAATAACTCCTATCTGCATGTACAGGTAGTCAGGAAACACAGCTGTAGCCGTGTCTGACCAAACCAGCAGCAGGGGGTTAAGGGAGGGAGCAGTGATGCTCCACTCTGATCTACAGGGATGCAGGCTCTGTTGGCATATGACAGTTGTGAAATGGTACTCAGTAAATTAGGCAGAGCTTTCCACTGACCTTATATTGTCTACAAGGTATATAATATACCTTATATTTTGTGAGGTGGCTTGGGGTTACTTGCTTAAATTTCATTTTTATTCAGCTTTTAATGTAGATGTTTAGAGTTAGACTTCTGGGGAGAAGTCATCATTAGGGGTTTGCCCGATCTCTGCAAACCAGGTGTGTGGCTGCCTCTCCAAGCCCACAGACCCCGACAGGAGGGAAGCATGGAAGGAAGGAAAGGCAGAAAAAGCTTCAAAACTGCCAGGTCTGGGTTATGTTCAGCTGGGGCTGTGTTGTCAGTCATGTAGTGTATTGGAACAGAGTTTGCTCAGGTATGGTACTCGCAAGGCATCCTTAATTATTGTTGTCATTGAATAAATCCCAAGTAGAATCATTAATCATAGAATTCTATGGTGCTTGGGAGAAAAAATCTTTCTTGTTCAAGTTCCCAATTGTAAACAGGGAGGCTTTTCTGTCTTAGCGTGACTGCAAAAGTTAATTCCACATATAAAGAGCCCTCCGGGGCAGGGTTGATGTGGATAATGTTGAGCCTTCCTGCAGTGAGACTGGGGACTTTCTGGTTACATTTCTGGAATCATTGTGCACTTCTGATTGCTATTTTTGTGTGCAGTGTGCTATATGGGAAGTTTAAAAATACACATGACTTCTTTGGTTTTCCTCAAACGTTATGTGCAGGGTCAAAGGATAGTTTTGGGTTTTGATTTTTTTTTTTTTTTTTTAAAAGCTGCATTGCTATTTTAGGTGCCTGTTATCAGTGGCAGTTTCATCTTAATATAAAACTAAGTTGGTGCAGAGATAAAGAATAAGAAAACCAGAAAAGGTTGCTTTTGTGCATTTAGAGGAGTGTTTGTAGCAGAAATGGGTAATTTGTCTTTCATGGTTGTTGTATGGAGACATAGGAGTGTTTTATAGGCAGCTGAGCTATTCTACAAATAGGGGCCTTGAAGAAGAAGAAGAAAGCAGCCCCTAACTGGTGAACGAAGGGAGTCTCAAGTCAGCTTGAGTAGCCACTTGCTTTAAAAAACAAAATGTGCTAGGTGGAATACCTTTTAATTCTAGTAAAAACTTTCTTTTATGCATGAGCATAATCAGCAATTTGAGACTGAAAACTATCTAATTTTCTCCTAATTCAGGTTGGCAAGAAAGTAATTGAGACAAGTGATAAAACAGAATTAAGACTGTAATGTTCCAGTTTCTTCAGATACCTTTTGCTGTGCATTTAAACAAAGGTTTAGGTCTTTAAAAAACATAAACCGGCTGTTCTTCTTGAGGGCAATGGGAGTTGCTAGATTTTTGAGCACTTCTTGAGAGCTGTTGAGCTGAATGTAAAAATATCTGAACTTAAAATGGTTTTAGGGTTAGTCTGTGCAGTTCAGGACAATATATAAAGTTTTTTAATTGTTGTTTGGTTTTCCCCCTCCCCCCTGATACCTTTGGCTTTTTTAAAGGTGCCAGACTGATCTTTTTTGTGTGTGCTGTGGATCTCGGCTTTGTTTACAGCGTGGTATGCTAGAAGGAACAATCTTTCTCCATTCTCTACAGAGACAGCCATAGCTCAGATGAATTATGCGTGCTTGGTATCTGTTGCCCGTGCCCCTTGAGCCATCTCCTTACACTACCCTCGTGCTTGGAACTTGATTGCCAATTGTGTCTCCTGGCAGGCGGCGGGGAAACACCTGGAAGGTTTACTGTGTGCCAGTCTACTAAACCAAAGGGAGAAGTACCAGAAAGGACAGAGAAAAGAATACGGGGGAGGTGGGGAAGGAGAAGTGGATGGGGTCAGAATCCAGGAGAACGAAGCACAGGAACAGAAGTGCTGCTAAGCTCCTTCGCAGTAAGGGCATCAGCTTGAGTAACCTTGTGAAGTCAGACTGTCGTTAGGTGCTGTGCCTAATGGCTTTTAGCTACCAGAATTCTCTTAGTCCACTGAATTGATCTGTTTGTTTGTTTGTGGTTTTTCTTGTTTGTTTCATGAGCTTCCCTTTTAGAGTTTGGCTTATGCTGGCCACTGGAAAAACTGCTTTATAAGAGGGGAGGATATTTATAAAGGCTAACCTTAGTGTGGGACATTCATTGTGTTGGGCCGTTGCTGTGATTAGTGGAGAGAAGGGCAGGGACAGTGGGCCTTAGGCTGGGTGCTACCCTCTAGACATCAAAGCTTGCCTATGCTAAAGTGAGCTTTGGGAAACACCTCTTGATAGCCAATATATGAATTACTTGCAGTAAAATTGCAAACAGACTTTTTTAATCATGTGCTTATCTTGAAGAGTTCCTTTGAATGGACCAGACAGTGTCACAGAAATCCATGACTTAAATTTTTTTTTTTTTTTAAATAAAATAGTTGGATAATGCTATATCTGTGTCAATACCTCTTTGCTCCCAGGCAAAAATGATTCAGTCACTTCTCAAATAATCTTGAAGTAACAGGTTTAATGTTAATTGTACTTGTTGTTGTGTATCTCTTAATATGATAGCTTTGATTATAATTTAGTTTTTTTTTCTCTTTTCTGCTGTCCTTTCTGCCTGCCTGTTTATCTTCTTTGGAATGTGGTTCTTCAACTGTTCTGATAAACTTCTGACACAGGTAAATATCGGTCTGTTTGTATCTGTATTTACTGAGCATGCCCTCTGCTTGGCAGTTTGCAATGAATCTTGAATCAGACATGCCACGCACTTAGCCGTAGACTGGGAAAGGGAAGCCCTACTGCCATGATGGGCATCATTAGAAAAGACAATTAGCCAGGAAAATGGCCTGAGTATTTTCTTCCTTATCTGCTTTTCTTATTCCTTCTTCCCTTTTAACAACAACAATAAAACATCCAGTTAGATAATAACAGCAGCAAAATTTTATGCTTACTTTTTGGTGGTAGAGCTTCCTGTCTGGTGTTTCCTGAAGACCTTATGCTGATAGTGGAGTTGGGCTGTGTGTGTGTGTGTAAGGAAGGGGAAAGCAGCCTTGAATGAAAAATGTTTATATATTCTCATTCTTCTACCTCTACCAGTCACTCATTTCTGCCTTCACTTTTATATTGTTCACATGGTGTAGCAGGTAATAATTTTTAGTTTTCCATAAGATCCAGTGCAAAGGAGAAGGCAAGAACATGTGGGTGGGATGAAGTAGGAGAACCTTTCAGGGCAATTAGTTGGAACCCATTGTGAAATACAATAGTGGAATATGTATAATGGAGTGAGAGGAAAAGAATGTTATTTAACTGGTCTCGTTAGCTGCGTTCGTGCCTTTTATTAAAACATGGAAAGTTCAGCCTTTGTCAATGGAAAGCCTGTTGCCATGAATGCCTGAGCAGATTACTTACATCTTTGGACTTAGGTCGGTATGTATGTACCAATAGGGATCACTGGAAATGTTTAATGGGATATTGAACTGTTCACTGAAGGGGAAAGTAATAAACTTTGGGGTTTTTTTCAGGCACCTTGGAAACAAGAACTCTCAGTTCTTATAACTTGATAAGTTGGTATTTAGAAGCCAGAGGTACAGAGACTTTGTGGAATACGTTTAGAACTCATCATCCTTACTGCTTCTGGTTCCTTTTTTTTTTAGTGAACAGTGTGAAGTGTTAGCCATTATTAACTACAGCTGAAATGCAGATAGGTCAGTAAACTAGCTTTATGTCCATCCGTCTGTCCTCCCCACTCAAACGCCTGCTCGCTCTCTCTTCTGCCTTGTGCTCTGAAGAGGAATGAAAATAGCCCTGTATTGTTTGGAGCTCACACAGAGTGCCACTTTCTTAAAAAATCCTCATGCTTGTGGTGACCGAATCAGTTGTGATTGTGGAAAGGTGGGTGTGGGTGTTTTTTCATTTCTAATTGCTGCACTGTTTAACCCACCTCTACCGAATGGCAGCTGCCGTAGTGGGCTGCTGGTGCAATGCTGAACTGCAGTGCTCCAGGCAGGAGAAATTTCATGGTGGAGAGGCTTTTGTGCATGGCTACAAAATGCAGGGCAGCACAGTTCAGAGCTATATGAGTTGTTTTGGAATAAGCTACCCTAGCATTGCAACCTTAGCCCTTTCCAGTGGGGTAAGCCGAGCCGCGTAAAGATCTTGGCTAACATAACTGGTTTACTTGTTGTACCTTGGACGGGTTAAAGTATTTCTCCAGTACATTGTATTTGGAGCATGCACTAAGGAGAGTTGTCACAGGTTGGATGTTTTTGCTCATGCAGAGAAGAGAGATTGAGAGTCTGAAACTTCTGATTTTTTTTCCTCTTTTTTTTCCTCTTTTCCAAAAGCTGTCGTCGTAAGACAGTGATGTCATGGCATTGGGTAATGAATCGAAGTGCTGGTCTGCCAAGGGAAATTGCAGGGCTTTGGCAGCTGCTTGCTGTAGATTTAGTTTCTTAATCCTTCCCTTCCTATATTTCTCTTTTTCCAGAAAAAACTGGCATTTCCAGAAATGTTCTTTCTGTTTTTCAGATGTAGTATTAAATGTACCAAAAAAAATAACATCTGCTGTTACCTTTCTTTTGGGTATTTTTAGCCCATAATTCCTTTATCCTCTTCACTCCCTCATGTGGTTCCTGACCCTTCTGTCTTTAATGCCTTGCTCTTCTTGCTGTTGCCTCTGACTACTTTTTCTCCCTGTTCCTTCGCTGCTTCCACTTGCTTTTCTATTTCTATTCTTTTCTCCTCATTATTATATCTTTCTTTAGTTCACTGACATGTTTTTCTGGTTTTCAGATCTGTAGTTAGATGGTTTTTCTATGATTCTGTTATTTAATATTTATTTTAATGATAAATACATTTCTCAGTCTTATTAATAGTAGCGTATATAAAAAATAATCTCTCTTCCTCTGTGACATGCAGTAATCCAAACCTCTATTTTGGTCTCCCAAATAACCTCCATTGCTTTTACTTACCTGATTAGAGCAATTAATTTCAAAAAAACAACTGATGATGACTGGTTATGGAACTGAAGTCCCAGTTTCTGGTTTAAAAGAGGGGTATTTCAGCACATCTGCAATGTTGTCACATTCCGTGTTCCCTACTGATAAGGGAAGAAATGAAAATATAGTCAGAAGGTTTCAGAAGAAAATGCTTTGTCAGAAGCAGCTAATGTCAGAACCGCTTGCTGTTGTTACGTGGCCAGATAAGAAAACTGAAGGTTGTGACTTTCAGTCTTTTCTGAAATGAACATTACTGAATACATTCAATTTAGAAGAATACCAAAATAGACACAGGGTAAGAGCTGTGTAAGAGTTAAATGTTCACAGTAAAACTAATCGAGTATAGGATTAGCAGTGTATTCTAATGCCTGCTGAAGGAACTAGTGCTTAACGTTTAGGGTATTGCTGACACTTGAACTAATGTGGCTTAATCATTCATGGTGGGCCACTGATGGGATTCATTGCAGGAAAAAACTTTACAGTATCTGTGGCTTAAAATGGCAGGGCACTGGGTTTGCTACCTGCGGTGTTATTTTGTTGCTGCTGTTTTCCTGTCCAACCTCTTTAAGCACTTGGATACATTCAGAGAAATCAGTGTATCTGAGTAGGTTTCACAGCACTGTAAAAATTACTTGTATGAGAACAGATTATGCACAGAATATTTGTCAGACCCTGAAGTTTCAGTTTGAGCAGCAAGTGACTCCCTTCTTCCTTCCGAGCGTGCATCGCCTGGTGGTCCAGGAGCCAAATGCTTGGGCCTGGGGAAGTGACCTTCCTGTTGGTAGCAATGGGTTCCTGGAGGGCTTTATTCTGGTTTAAACATCACAGAATCACTTTCTACCTAGATCTCGCCTCGCAGAGTCTCTGGCCTAATTGCAGAAGAGAATCAGGATGGCAGAGTGTTGCTTCCTCCGTGGGAAAAAGTTGAGTTTGGCAGAGAAGCCCCGTCTGTCTGGTCTCCGCAGCTTGCTTTCGAGCATTGAAAGTCACGTTACAACTGCTGTGCTCGATACCAAAAGGGGTTGGTTACTCCTGTATGAGTTTCTGCTTGTGTAGTGTCTCAGATGTGATGCTGGATCGTTCTGCTATTTGCCTCCTTTTTGAAACAGGTTGACTTGTTAAAAATAAGATGCTAGCATCGCAGAGCCCGAAGCTTTTTGGGCCCGAACTGCTGCTTGAGTGCAGGCTGCTCTCTGGAATCTGAAAGAAAGGAACAACTTGGAGGAGGATTGCTGTAGAGTTAAAAACTCTTCCTGTCTTGATAATAGTTAAACTACATTGTTGTAATTTAACTTACTCCTTTAATATGGATGTCACCAAATGCTTAAGGAATGCCAGCTGTAATTTAGTCTCATAAAGTTCCTGTGTTACTGAAGAGTTTCTGGTATCCAGAAATAGCTGTAACTGGTTCCTGTTAGCCCATACCTTGTGACTGGTCTCAGTTTGGAGGACTGGGCAGGATGCAGATTTGATTTGGAATAGTCCTGTGAAGGTTTTCTCAATAGGAAAGCCTTCTCCGTAGGAAGGCTTGGGAGTCCTGCTTCGTGCATTTGTCTGTTGAAATTAATTTACCCTGAACTGTGAGGCTCCATTTCATGGACTGTATGACTAGCAACTTCATAGTTCTCTAAAGTTTTCTCTTGCATGCATAGGTTTAAAAAAAACCCCAACACAACCAAACACATATGCCTGTGTGTTGGGGGTTCCTTCCCCTCCAATCTAGCTGAATGTCCATAAATCCTTCATTATTAATTTTGTATTCAGCTGATGTAATATGCAAAACAAATTGACAATCCCTTGCAGCAAAAAAATGCTGAGTTGCTGTTACTGTGCTGTGTCAGTCCATGTTAATCAGACTTCTGGTTAATCAGAGATTCTGGTGGTTTGGATTTCACAGGTGCTACAGCGAAGAAAAGGAGCACTCCCTTTAGACTAGGATAGCATAGCATAGCCAGGGTAAAGAGATGCCTTACCTGTAGAAGTAGAGGTGCTAGGCATGTCTCCTGAATCTGATTTTACTGATCTCGACAATACAAAAAGCAGTAACCAGTAAATATTTCAGTTGGCAATACATATTTGGTACCAATGCTCATAATTATTTCTTCCCCCAAAGATATTTTTCTCAATTTTTTTAAACATTTTTCTTTGTCCCAATGCTAACATAGTTTCCCAGCTTGAATACACTCTGAGGACATTTGTTCTTTTGTATGATTGAATGCTGGAAGTTCAGTGACTTCGGTTAGTGGAATGCAAAGCACTCGCTTGCAGATGGCTCGCTGGGGTTCTTGGAGAAGACTGACTCCCTGTAGCTGCTCCTTCATGCTTGTGGTGGCTTCCAGGTGTTCATAATGTGTGTTCTTTAAGTCAGGTCTGCTCTAGAGATTCAAATTCATCTCTCTTTAGTAGCCAGGGTGGTTGATGCTTCATATTTGGTAGTTTGGAAACTGTCTCTTCCCTGGGTAATTAACTCAGAATTAGCCAACCAGAGTTTTACAAAGTCTCAGAACTGCATGGTGTGTGTAGTTTCTTTAAAAGAAAAGAACTGGCCCAGTTCTCGGAAGAAAGTTCTCTTGAGTTATTAAGCACTAAGTTATTCCTTTTTGTGCAGGAACTCCTCAAGCTGCTGGTTGCTGACAGGTAGGAGGATACTGTAGGAAAGTTGCGTTTATCTGCCTGCATTTTTGGGTTCTCCCCCAGGCCTCTGCCTCTGGCCATGCCTAGACGTGGCTCCTGGGCTAGATGGGTGTTTCAGACCCAGTATGGTTTTTCCTGTATGTGTTACTTGATCTTTCACATCGGGAGGATTTGCTTTTTAGCAGCATATGGAGTGGTACCAAGATGAAAATGAAAATTAAGTGTAAAACAGACTAATCCTGTGCAATTGTAATGCTTATCTTTGTGTAACTGAAAGCCTTACCTGATGCATTGCTTGGTGATGACTGTGAAGGATGTGTAAGAACATTCCTCAGATGTTCAGTTAGGATGTTAATAGTTAAAGACACACTTTTTTGGAATTGCTTCATGATGGACTGAAATAAAGCTATCTTCTCTAACTGCACTTTATTACATCTGTTCAAAATACAAAGATAGCAAAGGTACAGCAGTGACTTCTGCTGCTGGCATTTGGGAATGAGATAGTTCCCAACCTGCCATCCACGCACTTGTCTTTCACTTCAGTGCTTTGGATTTCATTATGGTGCAGATGTCTTTGTACAGCTTTTTGTACTTTTTACCTTTTCTCATTGTCAGTTTTATTTCCTTTGACAATCCAGCATGCATTGCTTCACTGATGAGTTCTAATGAGTATTTTCTGAAGTCAGATTTGGTTTTTGTGTGCTGCTGTCGCTGACTAGCAGCCTTGCAAAACACTTTGTGCCAAAGTACTCCGTAAAGATTGATTTTAGCTGGGGGAGGGGGAGAACAAAGCATTAGAAAAAACATGATGCAAATTGTATCTGGGGCATCTCCAATGACAGTAAGCACTTGTAGCTTCATATAAAAGTTTGTTCTTTTTGAACCTCTAAAGTAGTAGTCTTGGAGACTGTGCTGTAATCACAAAACAAACTTTGGGAATCCTGAATATTGGTGGCTTTTATCAGTCTCGGATCACTCTTTTAGTAATTTTTTAATCCTTAAATATCTTAAGGATTGCATGTTTGTAACTTTAAAGCTTCCAGAAGAGCTTGAATGTTTGTCTGGTATATTTTCTGCTTTGTCAAGCACTTGTATGCACATCAGAATTTAAAATCTATTCTTAGTTTGTTGCATCGCATCAAAATTGACATTTTTACTGTAGGGCTTTTTATGGCTGTAGTCGAAAGGTTGGCTTGTGCTTTATTTTCTGCTTTTTCCTGTGGTAAAGTCTGGATTATTCAAGCTGTCTCTGAAGTCTTCTATAGCATGCAGAAAATGAACCTGCTAAATGTTTACCCCATGAAGGTATGTCAGCTAACTCAGTGATGTGTGACATGCTCAGGAATTCGTGCTCAAGTGCTGCACTTCATTCAGACTGACATAAACAGTAAATTCTGTTGGCTGAATGCCAGATTCATTCACTTACCAAGTTAAATCTAAACTTGGGCTGATGTTTGGTTGGTTGGGGGTTTTTTTAAGCAAAACCGTCAAGGAGTACTGCAGTTAAGTATCTTGAAATACACTCCCTCCTCCCCTTTGGGTGTAAGAGGTACGGGCAGGGTGGGGGGAACCTAGGTACCCTGATGCTATCATGCATGAGATCTTGTTGGTTTTTGTTTCATTAAATGCTAAAACTTACGCGTATCTGACATCCTAGTGTACCCACAGTGATAATTCATCTGTGCGCAATCTGTCACTTTATATAACAGCCACAATGGTTCAGGACAAAGGAAGGAAAGCATAGCTTGGTCCTGAATTCTTGAATGTGACAGGAGAAGAAAGAAGATCCTTGTACTTCAGGCATTTTTCGGTTGCAGCTAGAGGCTGTTTTTCAAAGCAGTAAAAATGTTCCATCGCTTAGTTAATCCAGTTGACTTGCAATTTCTTTGTGGTTTCTATTACCTGTAAGTTGTTGACCTCCACATAACTGAGCAATGCTTTTAATTACTTGAATGCACTGTAACCAGAATTGTCAAATTTATGGGAATGCTTACGACAAAAATCACGAAGTTACTGCAGTAACTGCCTCCGAAGTGATTATGTTTTAACATTTAATTTGGTTTCAGTCTGGTAACTGACAAAGCGAATCCTTTGCTGTTTTTCATGAAGGTGATAAATGGAACTGATAAGACACCTGGGGCACAAAACCCCCAAATAAAAAGGTGATAAGTTGGAATTAGCTGCTTTTAGATCAGTGGTATAGAAACCATTTTACTTGGTATAATTGGAGAATTAGCATCAAATGAAGCCTGTGAGTGTTGCCTTACTGTAAAGTCATCACTAGAATTGGGGCTAAAGCGTGAGGAAAGGCGATGAGTGTTACCAGAGATGGAGCTACCTATGGCTTCTCTTCGTGGGCTTCTCTGCAGAATGAAGCAGCTGAATATATTCAGTAGTCCTGCATCATACATGCATATCTGTATCTCCCTATATATATTTGCATTTCATTTTCAGACTGACTCTGGCATGACTTCTTTTAACAAGCAGAGCAAATTGAAAGGATTTTAGCGTAAGCTCATGAGGAGGATGCTGGAAAGATAGCTTTTTACAGTATTTTTTCTGATTTTTGAGTGGGCGTGAGATGATAGTACAGTTGGTTATTTATCTTTCATAAATTACATTCAGTGCTTAGATTTGTGTCTCTTAAAAAATTGATCCCCCCTCGCCCCCACCCGCCATGTAATTTAACATTTAATGATCCTTCTGGCTATAAAGGAAACCCAGATTTGAGTCAGAGCAGTGTTGGAGCTGAGCGATGTGTTGGTCAGATGTGCACAACTTGGTGAATCTTGTTTTTAACTGTCTTGACACAGCCCCGATGGAGCCTCCTGTTCAGAGGGCATCTTGGAATAGGAAAGGAGAAAGTAAAGACTGTCCACGGGAAAGGTTAACGTCACTGCTTTCATCCCTTTCCTGCTCCAGCATAGCACAATGTGTATTCGTTGGTTTTGGCATCCTGGAAAACAGCTGTGACCAGTGCGTGTACTATATGCACAACAGTCACGGAGGAAGATTGTCTTCCTAACGAAAGTCAACTGTGCGGCTTTACAGAGGGGAATACAGGCAACAAAGATGACTTACTGTTACTTACTCCTAGCTTACTGTTCCTTGAAAACCTGTTGGAAGTCCACTTCCTTCTACAAATCGTCGTGTGTGTCCCCCCTCTTTTATATGTGGTTGTACCATGCTGGTCTCCACTTGAAGCTTTCAGGAGTAGCTCTGCTTTCAGAGTGAGCATCCCTCTCGTAGGGCCGTTAGACCTGTCTGCCTCTTCTCCAAGGACCGAGATCCTGAAGTACAAGTGCTCCGCCATCTGAGTGGTCCCACCTCCATGGCTTTTCTGTGGGAGTGAGGGGAGGATGCTCAAATGAGCTGTGGCTGTTACCCATTTCCATGCTCTGCTGAGGGAGAGGGATTTGGTGTAATGAGAGAAACATTTATTGTTACATGTAACTCGTGTGCTTCAATCTCCCTGGTGTGCTTTAAAAGGAACCTGGTGCTCTGTCCTTAAAAGCCAGGTGGACCAGACTCTGGGAAGACCATTTAGAAATATTCTGTGCTGCTTCAGCGTTAGTAGCTCTGATGCCCAGTTTAAATTACCTGAATTTCCTCTTGGCTCTGGGAATGGGGAACTAATCCCACTGCACCCTTCACCCCTGGAAAAAAAAAAATATTTTTTGCATTATTTCTTGTTGCTTGCTTCCTTTCCACCTCTTAACCAAAATATTTCCTTTGTGTGATGGTAGACTTGTTGGTTCTAATAAGTAGGGTTGGTTTTACCCCTCCCTCACTCAAGCCAGCCTATTTTCTTTTTATTGTATACTACCTGCTTCTCTTGCCATCAGTCACCTCTTCAGTGCCTTGGCAAGGTACAACAGAAATGCAGTTAAACAGTACATGGCTGTGCTCTGAGCCAACTTGTTTGGCCTTTCCATTTGATTTCCTTCCTACATAGTCTTACAAGGCAAATCTACTTGAGGAAACACGTCTGACATCGCTTTAGCAGTCAGCAGTAAGCCCGAGTAACACTTGCTAAGCTTGATTTCTGGTTTCGTCTCGGCATTTTTGTGGTCTCGGTCTGATGGAAGAGTGTACATCAATGCTCATGCTCCCTTCTGTGGTGGGGGTTCCTGCACACATGCTGCAAGTAGCCGGCTATTTCCATCGTGAAGGGTTGTCTCTGGCTCTCCAGCTCACGTGTAGACAAGGAAAGTGAAGGTTGTTCATTTCTCTACAATGTACCATGGGCAGTCAACTCTTGGTCATGCTGAAAAGTGTTCACCATGATAGAGGAAGGAATATGTTTACATTGAAGCAATGTTGGATAATGATACCTATGCAAGTAGGCTTGTAGTTAACATGGTATAGATGTCCTACAATGCACTAAAAACTCCTTACGGTGAGCTGTGTTTCTGTGAGGAAGAAATATTTGTGCAATATTTGATTGAATTTGGGCTCGATAACGTGATGAGTTGTTGTCTTTATCTGGCCTGCAGAAGACTCTAACTAGATGCATGTCTGTAACTTTGTCACAGGTTCTTGTTATAATAGTAGTCAGGGATAGGATTTGCCTGTGTAAAGTATTTCTGGCAAAGTGGGTACTGTCGATTGTGTCTAATTACAGTTGCCATTAAGTGCTGGAACTTTGATTTGAGAAACAGTACAAGTCAGCTGCCTTTCTCTAAGCAGAATTAGCTACCTGTAGCAATTAACACGGGCTTTACAAAAAGTGGGAGCGGGGTGAATCAGCTTGAGACTTGGCGAATTTGGCAGTGCTGAAAGAAGATGCATTTGTTTGACATTTGAAAACCTAATCATGAAGATTTTAATCTCTCTTGATGCTTTATGTAACAGAACACCATGTGATCTCAGGATCTGTAGTGTCGTCACTGTTCACCCTTCTTGTTTTTGTTGATCACGACCAACCACTATTAAACTCCGCAAACTTTGAATAGAAGCAAGTGGATAATCTTTAACGGGCGAGGCTTTGTGAGTCTCGAGAGTGCTGCGGAGTTCAGGACCTGTGGTTAGTAGTGGAATGCTAATGCTAATCTTACAGCTGCCAAGGACCGAGAGGTATTTCTTCCGACCCTCCATCTGGGGGAAACTAATCAGCAGGTACTAAATAGATATATCAATGAAAGTGACACTTCTCCAGAAACAAGGCTCTGACCAAATAACCATGAAAGTATTATTCTTAGACCTGGAACAGCATCTAAAGAGGTATTTATAAAGTTTTTAATTTTTAGATGCTTGATTTACTTGTCTTCCTCTGTTTTAATGATTTCTTAAACTATTTTGTTTGAGCAAGTACTTAAAAATGCTTCTCCTAAACCAAGGTGCTTGGCACTTGTTAAAACTATTTCAAACTATTTCAAGCTAGGAGTGTCATACTCCTTGAGGGTACCGTGTCACACAGAGTGGTTTACTTATTTGCTGAAAATCCACGTGTCTTGAAATCTTTACTGCAATATTTAAAATAATCCATATTAAAATGTTTGCCATTACAGTACTTTTCCTTCCTCTTTTCAAAAAAAGTTATTATTCCAAATCTTAAGTAATGTAATGCTAAACCAAAAATAAGAATTTTAACATGATTTGAAACTTATTATCAAACAAGTTCATATTCATTCAAATATTTTTCATACGTAGTATGTACCGTCTTCCGTGTTGTCACATGTTTAAAGAAAAGTTTAGTTAATTAGTTTTGTTAAATGTTTGGAGAGGCATTGAAATACAGTTTAGTCTTCTGCAAGTTACATTTATTAAACCTCCTTTTCCATATAAACAGTGAAATATGGAGTACATGTTTTTGATCTGGTTCCTTTCTAGTGTTTAAAAGAAACACCAATTGGTGAATGGGAAGAATTAGTTTATTGAGTTAAAAATATATGACAGTGGGGGGAAAAAAATGCCCTGACTCTTCATGTTGCAGAGTTGTTGTTCTGTGTTCAGAAGGCAAATGCCCTTCTGTGGGAGGGAGCACAGAATGTGTTCTTCATAACTTCTGATCTCTGAACTGGTGCTTTTTGTTATGTCACACCCTTAAAATCCAAAAGCTTTGCTCTTATCATATGCATTTTGACAAATACCAGTTAATATATTTCACGTGATATTCTTGTCATGTTATGTTTGTGGTATCTCCTGTGGAGAATAGCTTTGCTCTGTGAATGGTGCCTCTTAAAGGAATATAAATTTATACACTGGAAAACTTTTTTTGAAAACTCATTTTTAATTTCTTCAGCAATTGACAGTATCTGAAAACATGCTTGAAGTTTCAAATGAATGTTAAAAATTACACTAAATTAATTCATCTGAATGCCTAAGGAACCAGCGTAATGGAAATCTTTTCTAATAGCAATTGAAATATAGTGACAACAGTTAGGTTATGCTTGAGGAGCGTGTGTATCCAGCAATCACTTGTGTCATTACGTATTACTGAACAAGAAAGGCAGTCTTGAGAAGGTTGTTTCCTACCACGAACCACACTATTCCACAACAGTGTAGTGAAAAAAGTGTGATGGAGTAGACATGCGATTTTCTTTAACCTTTCTGCATTATTAAGAGGTTTTGCTGTAACTGATTTTTACTGATGCACATCGCAGCATGATGTAGCACCTCTAGTCATAAACCAAAATCTGCATCTGTTAATGTTGTACAGAAAATTTGGATGCTTTCTCCTGTGTTCTTATTCAGCAAACTACTTCCTGTTTACTTCTCACTTGCTTTTGTTTCCTCTAGTTTGCAGAGATGCTGGTTTTGCTCTAGTTGTTTTTCTGTGAATTAAGGCTGGCTGACTGTCATGTCACCGTAAATTGCAACTGAAGAAGAAACTTTAACCTCTCTTGCAGCTGTTCTTGGCTATGTTGCATGTGATTGTATTTTCTTTCCAAAACTGACCCTACTGAATGCGTGGGCCAAATCCAAAGAAGCATTTGTCTTTCTCCGAGTTAGACGCAAAATCTCTTTTGAGAGCGAGTGAAGTTGTGTACGTCTTTCTGGAGGAAAGAGGAGCGGTTCCCAGGTCGGGCATCACATTTGAAACTTTTAGGATACTGACACGGTGGATCTTCTCCTACTTGCAGTCCTTGGTCAAGGGCAGTTTACAGCCTACTGAGAAGGGCTGTTACTCTTAATAAAATTCAATACTTTATACTTTTTCATTTTAAGCACTGGCTGCCAGAATGAGGTCCGAGATCTAGTGTTCAGGCACTGGAGCTCCACCAAGGTGCTTTGGAAGAGTGACCCCTAATGTCTTTGTGCTCCCGGGTAGCTGTCTAGCACTAGGCAGCTGGAAATGGCGACTAGATGGGTGTGCAGGAGCTCCTGCTTCTCTTGTAGTGCAGACCGCGGACAAGTGGCTGTGTCCACTTGAGATCCGGTGTATATCGGCACCTCTCCAAATTCGTACTGAATGAATGGTGGTGTGGCATCCTCCATATTTCTTTTTGAAACTTGGTTGGAAGCGCAGACGATGTGAGCCTTGTGGGGGGGGGGGGGACGACCAAGTCAGAAGATCTTTGAGCCCCTGGTTATGGCATGAGCTGGAAGAAGGGTGTGCTGGATGCACCTGCTAACTGTTGGGATGCTTAAGGTGGGCTGTAGTTGGTTAGCATACATGAACAATACTGAAGGCAGGGGCAAAAACTACTGGGTCTTGTGCTATTGTATTTAGGTCATCCCTATCCAAACTTCAATAACTTCAGTTTGTTTAAAGCATACCTTAGTAAAGGGCATCCATTCTCTATCTGATGATACCAAGGGATGGAAAACCCACTATAGTCCTTCTTACTGTTTTTAAAAGGCAGACTTCAATTCATCACTAGATAAATATTTAAATAGATGCCCTCTAATATGAAAAATAAAACCAAAAATCTGACAGCCCCTGAAACCTAGTATTTACTCTATTTAAAAGTAATTGTTCATGCTAGTTAAATCAGGTCTGGGTCCTTCCAGGGTTTCAAGGATCCTTTGAAGTACCTCGACATCTTTCAGTCTTATCAGTATAAGTAAATTCCCTCAACCCCAATCTCGGAATCAGTTCAATGGTTCTTTTCTACCCGTTTCAGTTTATCAACAGCTTGTTTTAAAATGCTGAGTCCTTCAGTAGTGGGGCTGAAAAACAGGTTTGGGCAAACTAATTCAAGGCAGGAGCCTATCTCAGTTGCACCAGTGCTACCCTGTGACTCAAAACATTCACTTAACAAATATTTTTGTTTATAGCTGTCATGATTGTTTGTACTTGAACCGCTGATTGCTGTTACCGTCTACCTGCCCGGGGCTTCTAGCAATTAGTAGTGACTGGGAAGAGTCGGAGAGGAATTCCCCGGTTCTGTACCTTGTGTGGGAGCAGGCAGTGCCTCCCCAGCGGGAAGGCTGCCTAGGGTTGTTCTTGCAAGAGGTGGCTCGTCCTCTGCTTGCGGGGGACACTGCAGCAGTGGTTCCCCAGCTCCAACGGTGGAGCTTGGAAGAGGGGCCTTGGATCCTGTCCCACGGCAGGAGTTCTCTCTCCTTTCCTATAACTTGGCAGCAGCGCGGCAGCTCACCGCGTTGATGCTGTAGAAGAGGGACCACTGGGCATCTGGGCTAACGCCCTGCGTGAGAATGAGGAAGCGTCCCCGGGAGCCGTTTTGGACTCCCATGCGTTACTAAGTGGGTTACTCATCTCAGACTTCTGATACTGGAGTTGGTTGGGTTTTGTTTTGTTTTGAGTTTTGGTGGGTTTTTTTCAGCCGCAAAGGTTCAAGGTGTCATCTTAATGGCAGTGGTTTCTGGAGGATGAGGTAATTGTTTTCGAGAAGTGTTAGGTGCCTGACACAGTATACACATGAGCTCAGATCTTGTTTTGTACAAAAGACTCTTGGAACAACTAATGAAACATATTTTAGGTGGATATCCACCAGAAAACAGCCATCAGCAGTATGAGGGAATGGCCTGGGCTGCTTTGTAAACAGGATGCCACTCATAAATTTAGCCAACTCTGCATAAAGACGATTACCTGGTTATTGAATAAGTATGAAATAATATGCTGTAATCTTTCCTTCGTAAGCTGTGTATTAAAAGATTAAGAGTGTATCTTCTGTTTGCAGAATGTCTGGCTCAAGGGTGGCTAAATGTCAGTGGCGTCAGTGGCCACCACAGAGCCGATGGACTCGAGGTACTTGCTGTTTACAAGCTAGAAGAGAGAGCCCTGTGGAAGAGGAGGGCTTTCTACTGCCCGAGTCTCCTCTAGAGCAGCAGTAGGGTACTGAGGAAGACTGAATCCCACCTGAAGGAGAACCAGGACTTCAGGATGTACAAGCCTTCCGTAGGTGATGTGGACCTATGCCAGCCGTTTGCAGTCTCTGGCCTGGAAGGTGCTCCAGGGACGTGTTCAAAACATGCTGAGCTGGCACATCTGTGTTCTGACTGTTCTCTTTGGTTCGCAGTGTGGCAGGATTACAGGAAAGAAGCGTTGTGCTCAAGTGGGTAATACATCTCAAAAGCCATAAGGCACGGTCAGGTCAGATTAAAATATCTATTTATCTGTCTTTAGGTAATTTTTTAAGTAACTTTTAAACACACCTCATTTCATAGTCTAATGTACTTTCCCAGGTATCTTGCATTCTGTTTCAAACCAGTATTGCTTTGCAATTTCTTTCTTCAGTAGGGGAAGCTTGAATGTTTTTTACACGGAGATACTCTGTTGGGATTTCTGCAATAGTGAATCAGCAGGATTTGTGTCTCTTAAGTCACTGAAGCTATGCCTGGATTAAGAAGCCTGGGAGGACTTTCCCATTCCAGGGTCTAGCTGTACCTGTTTCTCAACACCATACTGAGTTGAAGTACAGGCATACATCGGATTTCTCTCATCCTCATTTATACAAGAAAGGGAGGGGGAAAAAAAGCAAAAGCTGGGCAGGAAATAGTCCAGCAAATGCCTGACTTGGTGGTTTATAAAGGGAAGCAAGACTGTGGAATACACCACACTGTGCAATAAATCTGGTAAATCAGGTCATTCTTACGTGTTTCTGGAAATTTGCCCATGCTTCCTGAGTGAGTGGAGATACATGGGATCTGATTTCTATAAAGGAAAGTTTCCCTTTGGGTGTAAAAATACCTTTAAATATATTAGAGTGAATTCAGCCTGTTTAAGTGCGCTTCTGCTTGGATGGAACAGCAGGTTTTGTATTTTCTCTAAATTTTTTAGGAAGTCACCAAAAGATGATAAACCATAGGTCCAGGCATAACTGAAGTAGAGTGTTTTGACTACTCAGAAATTAGGAAATCCGGTATTACAAATTTGTGTAATATACATGCATTAGAGCCAGGGGATTTAATCTGAAAGCAGTTCACCTACTTGTTCACTGATACTGCTGATACGTTTGAAGCCTTTTGCCAGTGATTGCAAAGAGACTGAGATTGTAGGAGTGTAAACAGACAAGTGGACAGAAGTCTGTCATCTTAG
Organism: Elanoides forficatus; assembly: GCA_025311575.1. Lineage (NCBI taxonomy): Eukaryota > Metazoa > Chordata > Aves > Accipitriformes > Accipitridae > Elanoides > Elanoides forficatus. The sequence continues at coordinate 30,091,751 of JAOBAS010000008.1, read as the reverse complement.
CATATTTGCTGAGGAGGAAAAGTGGCATTGAACTGTCACCTTATTGTCTTCATTCTAGTACACGTGTAACCGAGTAGCGGTGTTTGGGGTTTATTATTATTTAACAGAACGGCCTTTAAAGTTGTTCTGCGCAACAGGGTGGTAGTGAGTGATCTGCCATGTGAAAAGCCGAGCAGTGGCAGACCTTCATCCTCGTTCACGGCAGATTGGATTCCGTGTCCCATGTGCTCCATTCCCGCACTGCGGTCTTACCTTATATTTTGTTTCTGTACTTTCCTCCTTTCATCATCGTTAACTGTTTTTAATAATTTCCATAGAAGCTGGAGTAGGGAACTTCTTTCCAAACTTTCTGAAGACCATAGGACAATGCTGGTTAATTGTAGGGGTTTTAGCTTGGTTCCTGGCAACTTTGAGTTGGCTTCTAGTGTGATACACTTCTGTGGGAAATACAGGCTTAATTTCAAGTGTTGAAAAGCGGCCATCAAAGGGAAGACGATAGTCAGTGAGACGTGTAGGCCAGCTGTTATGCCATATAAATAATTTCTTAATAAGCATGACTAAATTATTAGCTGATCCAAGATTTTCAATATAGTTTCAAGGGGAACAATTAGAAAAAGGGGAGGAGGTGGGAAAAGAGGAAGGAAGGGATTAAGTGGTTAAAAAAAAAAAGCATAACAGGTGTAGGCTTTACAGGGGGCTGGGGACAGGGGAAATGGAGGGACTTAAGGTCCTCCATCCCCCCTACCCCCTTCCGCAAT
>JAOBAS010000008.1:30068835-30083136 GCA_025311575.1 Elanoides forficatus | reverse complement strand
CATTTTATAACATTTCCAGCTTCTACATTCTACATTCCAGCATTTGCAAACATGTCAATTATCAGCCAAATATAGCCGTCTTGGCCGAGCTTCACCCGGCCCCGCTCCCTCTGCCGAAGGGGCGCTGGCTGCCGGTCTGGCCCCTGCGGGCATGAGCAGGGGGCTCGAGGCCCTGGCTGGGATGCTGTCCCGCGCCCGAGCGGAGCTGGGTCCACACCGGCTCTCTGCGAAGGTGGATCCGCTGGATCTCCGGCTGAGCTGAGCGGGAGCCTGGGCCGGGCGCTGGGCTGCTTTCCTAACGCACATGCTCTGTTCTGCGTTTCAGGATCTGGTAAAGAGTCACTTGATGTATGCGGTAAGGGAGGAAGTGGAGGTCCTCAAAGAGCAAATCAAAGAGCTGATAGAGAAGAACTCCCAGCTGGAGCAAGAAAACACTCTGCTAAAAACACTTGCCAGCCCGGAGCAGCTTGCCCAGTTCCAAGCACAGCTGCAGACTGGTTCCCCGCCTTCCTCTTCCCAGTCACAAGGGACGACACAGCAGCCTGCTCAGCCGGCATCACAGGGGTCAGGGCCTTCGGCGTAGTTCGAGATGTCATCGCCATCGTGATCGCTGGCCTCTGGACCGCCCAGAGCAAGAAGGACTAGCGGGAATCCGCCGCAGCCTCCCTTCATCCATTTCAGTGCACACTGCAAGCCAGACTGAGGACTCCATGCCCTGCACACATCAGGAGAGGTTTCTCTCCCCCTGTATTACACACTCATCTGTCTCTCTCTTTCCTCCCTTCCCCCTTTGGCTTGAAGGAGTCTTTGTTCTTAGGTTGATCGAATAAAATAAACTTCTTCCAGAGAATTAGCACAAGTACACTGGGGACTTGAGCAGCTTCTGCAAATGGCTGAGAAACGAAGCTGCATGGCTGAATTTTTTTTGGTTTGTTTTTAAATCTTCCACTCATCCAGTGATATAACTGATACAAGTGCTTTTCGAGCTTGGAAATATGAAGAGATAGACTGGAGTAAAAAGCGATGCCTCAATCCCCCATAGTGCACTGGGGTTCCAAAGTGAGGACTGGTGCATAGGATCTAAGAGGAAGAGGGAGAAAGGTAAATTCAGTGTTTAACACTTAACTGTCACCTGAAACCTTAAGTGCAAATATTTGCACCGTTTTCTGAAGCAGTGGACAGGTGCATAAAGCTGTATTATATATAGAAAGCAGGTAGGTGACGTACTGTTGGGTCATAGGATAATTACAATGAAGGTTATTTGCCTACTGTATATTTGTGTATTTAGTGTAATTACTTTGTAAAATAGAAAACTGTAACTATTTAGGTTGTACAGATTGAAGTTTAGTTGTTTCATTGGCTGATCTGAAGAAGTTTGGAAAGTTTTTTGGTTTTCTGTTTGTTTTTTTGTTTTGATTTTTTTTTTTTATGCTACATAAATAAGAATGCACCTACGCAACTGTTCAGAATTTGGCAGATTTATGCTGTTTGTGTAACTTCTGAAGTTCCCTGGCTGCTGATTATCTTGAAGTAAATCTTTGTTCATTGTAGTTTGGTTCAAGACAGGAAAAACCACTCCAAAAACTATCAAACCCTGCTAGCAAAGAATTTAAAAAAAAAAAAAAAAAAAAGAAAAAAAAAATTGGATTTCCCAGTATGGATTTTTTGCATATGATCTGTATAGTAGTATGCATATGTTTTTGTGCATGTTCTCTAAACAGTTGTAACACGTCAATGTATTTAACTGTTGCACTTGTCAACTTTCAATAAAGCATACAATGTTGATAAATCACTGTTTGTATATTGTACTAATGTGAACTGCAGTCGCTTTCAACATGTTCCAGTGCAGCTTTACATGAGCGGTGAGGTCAGGAAGCGTAGGTCTGGGTGCGAGATCCTGCCTGTCGGCTGCAGAGCTTTAGTTTCAGCTAAAAGTGCAGCTCCTGCTTTCCTCAGTTTCTTAAAAACAGGGTGAGCGTGAAGTCACATGAAGGAGGGGGGGAGAGGAGGGGGCTCGACTAAGCAAAGCTCCTGGTTTTGGTCCAGTCCTGTACAGTCGGGACTGTGGAGTGCCTTCTACACAGCGAGCAGTAGGTAAGCAGGAGCACAGACATCCGTATGGTCAGCCGTGAACGTATAAATCTCGTGCAGCGGTTGTTCCTGCAGCGGCAAACTGCACCCTTGCCAGGGCACGGGTGGTCCCACGCTGGCGGCGGCTCCGACACCCTTAATTCAGGGTGACGAGGGCAGCGAGCATGGCAGCTTCCCCAGCAGGTCAGCCGTAGCGCCACTGTCTCCCAAGAAACTTCCAGTGATGAGACCGGGCTGAAGTCTCAATGGCCAAGAATTTCTCGCTTTCAGCCCCACAGCTCCTACCTTGATTATTTCATAGCTATTTTGTGAGTTGAAATCGTGTGAACTTGGCATGTAGTATTAATTCTGCCCTCTGAAATTGTTGAGAAGAATTTCCAGTTCTGTGTGAAGATAAAACTTTCCCTTCAGTTTGGAAAAAATAATAATAATAAAAAAATTCCTCTTTAGTAATGGTGATTAAAATACAACTAAATCTAAACCTCTAAATTGCTAGGTGAATGGCTAGGTACGTTGCGATTGATAGCCTGCAACCAGGGGAGCAAAGGAATTTGCAGTTTTTGCAGTGGATTGTGTTTGCTGGTGTTGAGGATGTGAATCTTGGCTACTTAAGAGTATTTGCAGTGAGATAAAATAGTCAGTACTTAGAGTAGGACTGTAATTTGACCTTGAAAGTGGTGCCCTAGAATTTGAATACAAGGACTTAATTTAATTTAAAAGGCAAGGCTTAATTACAGTTTTGTTTGGTTGGTTTTTTTTAATAGGGTCTTCTAAGACTGCCTACTCCATATAATGAAAATCAGGAGATACCATTCTTTTGGAACTTCATGTTATTGAGAATAGTCAGGTATAGCAGAGGAAACGAGAAGGCGGAGGGTTCAAAGGCAGGACAGGTCACCTTTTTGTGTGATTTGTAGCTAAATTCTTGCTTTTTGGGTACTTATCATTCAGCAGTTCAGGCACTGCTTAGCTATATCACAGCACAAGTAGTTGCATTACCTTTATTGGGATTAGTATTTCAGAGTGCATGCATGCGAGTGTGGGAGTGTCAACTTGAATTCATAGTTTGTGTTCTTGATATTTCGGTATATAAGAGTGTTCTTAATAAGGAAACGCTAGAGAGAAATGCGAGATGCTTTTTTTCATGGATTAAGCTAAAATTAGAAATTGATGATGGCCTTTGTGACAGAACAGCACTTGAATTATTTGGATCCGACAAAAGGAATGCTAATTTTGGTGCTTTTTAAATGGCTTAATTGTCTCCAGTTGCCTTTATATTCTGAATGTCTCTTCAGCACTTCCAGGCCATAACACTGAGTATATAAAAAGTCAATCTTAACATGCAAATCGGCTTTTTCACCCGCTTGGCTTACCAAAATTTGCAAAGAATTATTTTTTTGTTTAAAAAAGAAATTGACCTCTGGGTTTATTTGTTTTACTTTGTTTGAAGAGCAACCTGAGTGTATTCTAAATCCAGGATTTTTTTTTTTTTTTTAACTGTTCTTTAATATAGTATCTGGAAGTCTGAAGGTTTTCAGTTAGGTAATACATTAGTAATTTTAGTACACTGTGCTTCAGTGTTGGCAAATCTGATCATTTAGGTACTGAATAGTTTTAAAACTACAGAGCTGGTTTTTTGGAGCTGTTTATTAATTGCTAAAGTTAGGCAGAGCAACGTTTTGTTGCTGAGATGATTTTAGCAACAGCTCTGCCAAAACTGCAGCCTCTCTCCATGAAACGGATTCAAGTTGACTAAAATGGCACTTGAGACCCAAACAAAGAGTAGATGTTTCAGTCGGTTGTGTGTGTTGTAATACTTCTGGAATGAATTGTTTTGATTTTTACTTTTGTTCTAGAACACATCATTTTTCAGAGCACTTTAAATCAAATGTTATCAACAGTCAAGTGTGTCGTCTTTTTCCACCAGAATTTTTCTTTGTGCAAACTCTTGAGACGCTCAGGTTTTCATCCACAGTGAGGATCAAATTAAATGTAATCCGTCTTTTATATGTAAGGCTTTTTATTCTCTGTGTATCTCCAATTCAGTAACTCTTCAGGCTATATTCAAGCTGTCATTTGACTTCTTGTTGACAATTAGCTGCACACTTGCTTTGTTTTAACAGCAATATGATAAACTGATATAAGCAAATTATCAGGGAGACCAAGTTGCTATTTTTTTTTTTTTTTCCTTTCATGGCTTGCCTTTTTTTTTTTTTTTTTTTAAACAGTGATTTCTGGCAAATAATTTTAAGGCACGTCCAGTTTGTCCAAGTGCGGGCGGCTCAGTAGATACTTGGGGAAGAGAAATACGCTTCAATAACATGCCTGGAAACTGTCCGGAGAGCACCGAGACAAAACCTCGCAGCAGCAGTGGAGTAAATGCAGTGCCTTAGAGATGCCTCTCCCTAATTCTTATGGAATAAATCAATGCCTGGGAGGCAGCTTCCCGTCTTTCAATGGGAGAAAAAGCCCAGCGAGGCTATTTGGGAATTACCACCCTTGATTTCTGTAGCTACAGTGAATGTATTTATCTCAATACAAAGAATTTTAATTATTATTTATTCCTTGCAGGGTGAAATAGCAGTACTTGAGCTCGCTGACTGAAGGCATACTTGTTTAGCTGAATATATGCCATTCGCGAAACCTCTCGTTAAGCGTCTTGAGTACTTTAGTAACAGTTCACGTCTTCCAGACGTTGCATTATTTCTTGCTTTTCTTCTCTCTCTTTGGGATTATGCATTTTAACTTTCTGGAGTTTTCTGCTGGGGCGAACCTGAAACAAGTTATAAATCCAAGGCTTTGCCTAAGCTGGAAGTTAGCCCAATTCCAACCATCGCTGGTCAGCGTAACTTCACATGGATGAAACGAAACGGAGGGTGGTTGTTGGAGGGAGCTCTGGGGAAGTCTGGAATGAGCTTAGGCATTTGAAATGCTTGACAAACACCTGCCAGCGGCCCGATCCTTTTCCTGCCATGAGTAAGCAGACTCTTCTCGCCACATTTAGCGTGTGCTGAGCCAGGCCAACAAACGGCGTGTTTGAAAATCCCACGGCAAGGAGTTTCCAGCAGGCACTGGCAACTGCCCTCCTGAATCGGGGTCCAGTTTCCAACAGGAGCAAAGCCAAGCTCAACAATGAAGTTAAAAGCCGAGCCATGAATAAACTAACTTCCTTACATTGTAAATACATCAGAAAAGGGCAGCGGTTCCAAAGGGAGAAGGAGCAAAACTGCGAGGGCTTTCCTCGAATCTGCCTCCCGGGTGGTGGTTGTTCGTTGAGGTGCCCCAGGAGAGTCGTGCTGGGCCAAGAGAATTTGGGTAGGACGTGGCCAAGAGGCCCCCAAAACGCAGCACAACAGGAATTTGGGTACAGCATAACGACCAGCTGAGGAAAGGGAAAACACTTCTCAAAAACCTTGTTCCTGAGCTAAGCCAGGTTCTTAGGTCATCTTGAAGCTTAACTTTGATTCTTCAGCTGCGTTGGGTGGGGGTGGTTTTTTGGTGATGTGTATGTGGTAATACATATTGGATGTGGTTCAAGTTGTCATGAGAAAGTGGCTGCAGGCAAAAAAAAAAAAAAAAGAAAAAAAAAAGGTCATAACGCTCCAATTTACAGTCTTCTAGTTTGGGTGGACTGAGAGCTCTGTTAAAGTTCACCCTCTCTGGAGCTCTAAAGGCACTGTGCAATGATGAGAGGTTGAGATCTGGCAAGTGCAGGCTCAGGGCAAATCCACCTAAATCTTGGAAGTACCAAAAGGGCAGCAGATAAAATTTGTCAGCCTTTAAAAAACAAAGTCAAGAAGAACAAACCTCTGTGGCCTTCAGAAAGGAAGGCGGATCTGTTGTTCATCAGGGAGTATGGGAAGGGAGGGTAGATGAGTTTATTTGTGGATTATTTAAATTACTGTCAGCTGCTTTCCAGTCCAGCATACATCAGGATCTCTAGGAGTTGGAAGCTGGCTATCTGTGCTGAGCTCTCAGATCTCCCCCAAAAATCTTATTTAAAGTATCTGCCTGAGTTACGCTCCCTGCGGAGGCTGCAGTAAATGGTCGTTCTTCCTTCCATTAGTTTTATTACTGAGAACCAGCCTGTTCTGCCTCTCTGCTGCCGCTTTAATCAAAGCTTTGCTACCAGATAGCCATCAGAAAAGACATCTGCAATTCAATTAGATATGTGCTTAAACTCACGATCTCCGGGAAACCGGCCGCTGCCAGAACGGAGTGGCCTCCCCGCCGTGGGCTCGCCGGGACTGCAGCCCGCAGGGCTCTGCCCCAGCACTTCTGCCTCCTGCCCCCGGCTCGTCCTCCCTCCCGCCCCGCTGGCCCCGCTTTTACAGAGGGTTGAAATGAGGACCCGTTCCTCACAGGAGGCCGGTAGGAGTTTTCTTTCTTTTTCCTTGCAAAGCAGGAAAGAAGCTAGAGACTTGGCATCGCTCGGGAGCCGCAAAAATCTGCTTTATAACGTATCGGAGGTGGTCGCTGCAGAGTGGTGTCTTTCTGCCGCGGGAGGTAGGATGAAGAAGCTCCAAAGGTGCTCCGGGGGTAAATTATTGCACCTTTTTGCATGGGCACGAAAGCACGATGAATTGATGGGAACGTCCGTACCAAAAGAAGTTGGGCTGCTTTATTTTCTCCGACTGACTTCAGTCTGCAGTGCTGTAAGTGCGTATCCCGTGGTGCCGGCTGCTCCGAGGTTCCAAACACCTTCTGGGCAGGCCGGGCCACCGAGCCTCTGCGAGGAACAGCTCTTTGGAAATATTTCCATGACCCTAGAGGTAAAGGCGACCTCCAAGCGATGGCAGGCCGGTCCCTGACACGAACCACAACTTTGTTTAAAAGTGCTCCAGAAGGATGTTAGGAAGAGCTTCAGTGGTCTTGCTTGAAGCATTTCGAAGAACTAATTATAAAGGCTTGCAAAATCACAAGTGAAAGCGGTTAGAAGGGAGGTTTGTGGGGGCTTCTTTGTAAAAAAAGATGCAGTTGACAAAACCCCCAGACCCGGAGAGAAGTGAAAAGCAAAGGTGAGCACAGGGAGTGGATGTGGCTTGCGGCTCACTGCGAGCTTTCCTGCCTTCAGGGAGCAGCAGCCCCCAGTTGATAGAAAGGCAGATTTAATGCTTCCCTGGGATGGGGGAAAAGCAAACGGGGAGCGGAACAATGCAGCTGAGTATAGCCCCGATGGGTCAGGGTGCTGTACCTGTCCGTACCCCGAGTGTAGGATTTAGCAAAGCCTTGGTAAGTGCCCTGCAGCCGTGGGCTTTCTCCATCTGCCATTCACAAGGGATTTGTCCCAACGGTGACGATGGAAGTGCTTCGTGTCTGTCAGGGGGAGGCGAGAAGAGGACGGAAGCGTAAGTACTCGTAGGCGGTGGAGAAAAAAGTCCCCTAGCCCATCTCCCCCCGTCTCCATCAGCTTTAAATCCAGTGAGCAATGGTGGTGGATCAAGTTCAGTCATGCTCTTAATGAGCAGCAGCTCCCCGTTTAATGGGTTCGTGTCGAGGATCTGAGCCAGGACAGCCTGTTTGCTCAGAAGGCAATTACTCCTATTTACTGCTTAAGTGCCATAAATGCACTTGGGCTTTCTAAGGACTGGCAGGAGCTGTATCGCCAGGGCATGTGGAGGAAACCGAAGCGGCTTCAACCGACGATAGGACACACGTAACTCAGGGCTGGGGGTGCTCAGGTAGGTCTAGGATAGAGGGAGGTGATGGGAGAGGCCGTATTCTGATGTGACCTGTTGGATGCCAATACCCGCATCACTGGAAATGTCAGAGTTAGGCAATGATTCTACTCGAGCCCTGGGCTGCTTTGGTGGCCTTGGTAGCCAGTGAGGTCTGGGAGCAGATACCAGGGCCAAGCTGCTGTGATGAACCGCACGCAGAGCAGGGGATATTTGAAAAGGCTTGAAGACAAAGCCCTTTTTTTTTTTTTCCTCTCTCACAATATTGAAGTCTAACACGGGCCCCTGTGTTTTAAAGGCTTGCCAGCAAGGAGTTTTGGGGCTGTTTTTCTACTGGAGCATCCTCAACGCCTGCAGTGCTTAAACTTGCTCCTGGACGCTCTGGGTTTTAGCAGAGCAGATGTTACGTGCCCAGACCCCCCCAGGCCATCTACGCTGATCCCGTTGGAACAGGAGGTGGAAGGTCTGTAAGACCAGGCGACATGGGATGGGGGCTTTTAGCCGGCCGTTGCCCACCCACCCTTCCCTCGAGGAGCTGCGGTGCTCCTCGCCAGGGTTGGTGCCCCCAGCGAGTGCTGGGGCACACGGGGCAAGGAGAGAGCTGCACCCTGTAGCCCAGGGGAAAACACTCTGGTTTTCCGTGGCACTCTTTTATTTCATCTTGGCGTGGCTGCTCCCAGTCAGCCCGGAGGTAAAATCAACCCGCGCCACTACTCTGTTTGCATTTCACCGCGCTGCTTCAGTGGCAAACGCCCCTTTCTTTAAAAAAGTTTCCTTTTGGGATGGGAAAAGTTTCCTTTTGGGGATGGGAAAATACAGGTATCAGTTATTAGTAATTTAGAGAGGAAAAAGCTCTTATATCTAGTCTGTTGTTTACAGAAAAGTTAGAGCCTTTGCCTTTTCTCAAGATAAATTTAAGGTGTGCTTTTGAATTAATCACGAAGAATGAGTAATGCAAAAAAAAAACCAAACCCAAACCCAATCCAAACTAATGTAAATGAAAAAAACCCTGCAGAAGGCGAGGGCAATTCTGCACACAGTGATTTTTGGTGGTTTTGGTCATGAAAAATCTTACCCCAGTCCGTCCCAGGGGGGAAGAAGAGTCTTTCCAGCACAGCCCGGCAGCTCCTTGCCGTTCCAGCTCCCGCTCGACCAAGTGTGTGCTGCAGCACCCCGGGCACGAGTGGAAAACCCGCCGCTTAGTGAAGTGCCTGGCATAAAAATACTGCACCCTGATACTGGAACACCGCTTGCTGACTCGTCCCTTAAAAGCCATTCCTAAAGTACTGCTGCCCAAAACGTGGTTATGTTCTTAAAAGCAGAGGTTTCTGCTAGAGATGGAGCCCGTTGCGGGGGTCGTGGGACCTCCTAGTGCGAGCCTGGTTGTATTTTATGGCTATTCCTACTAATCTCTCCAGTGTCAGTACTGTGGTACTGACGTCGCTACGCTTCAAGTGACACTTTCTACTCGGTACAAATTGAGCAACTCGGTGCGTTATCCGTCCGTAACGGTGAGGACTGAGCCAGCCCGCCTAGCCCGGCACCTCCGGCGGGCCACGGCCAGCAGCAGACACGCGAGGGCAGGCACGGAGCCCTCCTCGTCCTGAGCATCCTCTCACCCTCCAGCAGCCAACAACTGCGGGACTTCCCAAACCGGAGGCTGCAGTTGGACACCCACGTTTTAGAGTTGCCTCTGGACGTGTCCTCCAGCCACGTGTTTAAATTCATTTCCACCCTTTTGCTCATTCTACGAGAGCACTCGTTCCGCAGTTGTCCTTTTCCAGCCTGGCTCCCCGGTGCTCGGTGCTTGCCCCCCAGCGTCGCGGCGTGCCTGGAGCCTGGCACTGGCTCCGACCCGTGCCGTTAGCCCACGGGCATCGCTTCAGACATGGAGTTTTCTGCTGCGGATGTGTTGCCTGGCACTTGGTGTCGTGAGCTTCTCTGCAAGTCCTGGCCCTTGAGGTTTCAGGTAGGCTCGCACGGCTAACGTGGTGTTCTCCGCAGACCCTCGCCTACCCACTTGGATACTTAAAAGAAGTAATTCTCCACTTTCAGAAAAGGAGAGGACTTTGAGTATTGGCATCCCTTGTTAGCATTGATTTTATTTGCTTTTCATTAGACGTGACGTCGTTAAATGGCTCACTTTTGTTTCTGTGCAAAGTTTTGCTTTCTCTTTCTCCGACGAGGATGTCATCCTGGCAGGGCTGAGGCCAACCCAGCTAAGGGAAGGTTTAGACGAAAGCACATTCACCCTTTTAAGATGCTGCATACGAAAGCTCGCAGACATCAATTTCCAAACAACCTTTACTTTTGGTCTAAATTTTCACAAAACTCCATTTCTAGCTATGCTTAACTCCAAAGTTCGCCACTGAGGCTACTTGGCAACGTCAGTACAGACATACGTATATATCAGCTGTGATCTGTGTTAGAAGCAAACCCAGGATACACCTTCAGTATTGCTAATTTCTGATGACCTTATCGTAATGCCAGATAGATTTGATGTTTCCATTAAAATCTGAGCTCCTGATATCAAGCTGCTCCTATGAGATTTGTACCTTCTATTAAGAATGAGCCAGCTTCTAGCCCTCACTTTCTGAGGAAAAGAGCTGAAAATACCAATGAGCTGCAATACACCGAGCTAGAAATCAGAGAAGAAATAAGAGAAAAAAAAAAAAAATCCAAAATTATTTCTTAAGATTAAATGACACATTTGGGCCTGACTTGGGAGGTTTTTGGATGCTTTGACAGCTCTGAAATCGTGTTGGAGCAGACTTGTTCTTGTGCTCTGACAGCAGCAAGAGCTGCCTTTGGTGTTATGGTGCCCTGATCCTGCAACAAATTAATTAAGGGTTTGGGGTTAAACAGAAACACAGGGTCAGTCCTCCCGGTTCACAAATTGGGGCTGAAATTTTTTGCTTGATGTGGGACAGTTTTATGGTATTTAAGCATATGTTGGATCTTTAATCTTAAATAATCTTTTAGCGATTTCTCTATTAAGGAACATTTTTGTACCCATAGTATTTCATCTGGTGACTCATATTATATGCAAATAATCCAGCTGAAAACCTAATTGCTTTTGGAGAGGGAATAAATGATGACATTGTTCCGGATCATCAAAAGCAATTCAATCTATTCCTTAAGGCAGGACTAAAGGTGGCAACCTCGTTTACAAAAATGGAGAAGGTAAATGGCTGCTCGCTTTTAGCTGTGCAAACGGGCGAGGAGAAGCAGCATTCAAACTGCGCTTGCACAATGCTGCAGCTCTACGGAGCCTCTTAAAATTCGAGTTAACTTCAGAAGCAATCGTGTTCGTTCGTTCACCCCAAAAGACTCTCTGGAGTGCTTTTATTATAGCACCTACAACCTGGGCACTGTGCAGCACCAGCTGCTCTACAGTAGATAGCTCAGGTTGTGTTTTGCAATGAAGGGTCAAGAGAAAGCACCGACTTTTTTTGTTCTCCAGAAACTGCTGGCTAAATCAACCAGACTGAAAAATAGCAATGGCCATTTAAAAAAAAAAAAAACCAGCCATGGTAACCATCCCACCTCCAGTCCCCTCTGCGTGCCGTCATCTTTGCAGAACTACATCAGCAGCAAAGGAGGAGAGAGCTGTTCTTTGAAAAATTACAAGTTTGGCCCTTTTCTCCCCCAGCCCCCATGAAATCATATCTGTCTATCTTGAGCCTGCTAGGAGATTTAGTTTATCTTGAGTGTCCTAAGATGCGTGGACAGGGAGGTTTCCGGGGGGGCAATTCCTTCAACTGTCAGCCAAACAATTAAGCCAAACGCTGCGGCCCTATAATTACACGTAATAAGGCGTTTCTCACGTCCCGCGTGAGTCTGGCAACTGCTAACGAAGGTCTGGATGCGTGTGGGACCGCTCCATCTGGAAGGCAGTTGCGTAGGCAGCCTGGTTCCTCGACCCATGCAAATAAGAGAGACAGAACATACAGTACGTTGTTGCTCTGGCAGATGCATCCTGATAAGGTTAAACCAAAGGGATTCTCCGGAGCGGTTAAATACGAAGGGTTTGCTGCACTGTTTACTTGAAGGGGGCAAGGCACTGCGAAGAGGGCAGCAGGATAATAGACCGATCCTTCTGGAGATGTCTTTGATGCTGGGAGAGGCGTGAATATCTTCTGAAAACGTGTTTAAATGACACATTGGGGACCTGGACTATTAGCGTATAGCGCACCTCGGCGTCTTCGAATTCTTCCCACCGGCGAAGGGTGGGCTATTTGCTGCCGGCTGTACAGGCAGCACCGAGACGGCAGTAACTGCCGAGCACAGCCAAGCGAGCCGTCAAGCGCGGCGATTGAAGGCTACGCCGCGCTTCTCCGAGGGTCTCTGCTGTGGCCCGTGAACTGTGTTCATCCTGGTGTGCATCACCCCTACCCCCTTTGCTAGCCCAAATCAAGGTCCTTCTTCGCTGAGATGGCCAGGCATGGCTGACGGAGGCTCCTGCGGCGGCACAGGCTCACCGTGCCATGTGGCGGCCATCTGCTCCCGGGCACCACGTGGTCCTCGCGCTTGGACTGGAGCGGAGATTTTTGTAGACGTTTCTGACTCGTTGGCAAGCAACTGTTGTATTTAGGCCACAGCTCTGTAATATTTTCATTTGGGAAGAGATGGGCTCTTTGGGAGTTGTGGTTGTCGCTTCCTGGTGGTTTCCCTCTCTTGGTGAGGAGGGAAGCCCTCGGGCATGTTGGGCTGTGTGGTCGGATGGGTTGTCCACAACATGGAGCGTGGAGGAACAGCGCGAGCTAATTGCTGACTCCGTGGGGTACTAAAGCATCACAGGTGGTAGGAAAGGCTTTGATTTTTTGCCTGGAGAGGGCAAGAAAGGGGAAGAGGTGCTAACAGACAACGAGTAAGAATAAGCAATAAACAACCTGTGGAAAACAGGTCCTCTTCTTATAGGGGAGAAAATACCAAATTCTCAGCTTTCCAGGATAAAGCAACTTTGCTTTGTGCTGACACACCCTGAACGCAGTCTTTCAGGAAAAAAAGCACGAAAGCTGTGATTTTTGGGGGAGCCCTAGGGAATAAAACACCTGACTTGTATTCCTGTCGGTTGGTTTGCAATGCTGAACCCACACCTTTAGCCTCCTGACCTTTTCTCTCAATAATGATTTATTACTGCACGTTAAAATACTTACTGCTGGGATGAAATGATGAATGTGCACAATCCTACTGCTTTTACTTCTAAACAACCTGCGTTTAAAAGGGGAGAAGATGAGCTAAGGCTCAGTCATTTCTTGAGCAGCCTCTGCTCCACCAGTGCTGGAAAGTCATTCTCGGGACAGTGACACCCGCCGACCCGAAGCATCAGGGGAGGAAAGCAGACCTAAACCCGAAGTGGCCCACGCTCGGCGTCTGTTTGTACTGCACATACTGACACAAAACCCCGGTGTGCGGTGGCCTGGGCTGCGCTCGGACGTGCTCCGCGTGTTGACGCTGCACCAGCATGTGGCTGTATTGCTACAAACAACTCCCCGCGCCGAAACGCCGCCAGACTGGTGCTGCCTGGGGTCTTCTCCTGACCTTGGGAGGGCGTGATACAAGTCCTTCAACCCCAGACCGGTTCAAATGCATGTTTTGAAGGGAAGTTATCCGGGAAGCGAAGGACTTTCTCTTGGAAGGGTTGAGTGCTGTGCTTCCAATGGGACGTGCCCGGCATGGGAGACGATGATCTGCACCACCACCACCACCACGGCAAACGCCATCGCTGCAGCGAGCTGCGGGTAAGGAGGCAAGACCGCGTTCAGGCAAACCTGAGACTTGTTATCTCCTGAGCTGGGATTCATCCCACATAGTTGTAGGGATGTTGTAACACGGACGTAGAATGACTGAACCTTTAAGGAACCTGTGGAGGTCATCTGATCCAACTCCTTACTGAAAGCAGGGCTAATTTTGGCATTAGAGCAGGTCATTCAGGGCCATGCCCAGCTGAGTTTTGGAAATCTCCAGGGATGAAAATCCCACAGCCCCTCTGGGCAACCTCTTCCAGCTTTTGCAATGTTTCTTTCCCTAATACCCAATGAGACTTTTCTTTGATGCAACTTTTGTTTAGTTTCTACAGCAGAGTCATCCTTGATTCCTTTATAACTGTTGTAGAGAACCAAATTTCAGGCCCCTGAATTTTCTCACCTCTTTTAGGGTGGGATAAATTGCAAGTTTCAAACGGGGAGTGCCCATCTTTCTCCGCTGGTGAGACAGGCTCCCCTTGTGCATGCTGCTGCCCTTCTGCTACCGGTTACTCCGGGCTGCGGGCACCCCCTCCAGCTGCCATACCCGCCAGAGACAACTAACCCCTTCTCGGCTGTGGTTGTCCACGTGGAAAGCTAGAACAGCTTTTCTCAACAAAGCAGGAGTAGACCCACTTTTAGGGGGAGGAAGAGGGGCTGGTTGCCTTCACCAGCTCCACCTGCAGCTCCCGTGTTCGGGGGCTGCCCACTCATACCCAGCCCCTCCTCGGTACCCGGGCGCTTGGCGTAGATGACGATGGAA
Source organism: Elanoides forficatus (assembly GCA_025311575.1). NCBI lineage: Eukaryota > Metazoa > Chordata > Aves > Accipitriformes > Accipitridae > Elanoides > Elanoides forficatus. The sequence continues at coordinate 30,068,857 of JAOBAS010000008.1, read as the reverse complement.
GAGCCCTTCTCCTCTTCAGCCT
>JAOBAS010000008.1:30047017-30062115 GCA_025311575.1 Elanoides forficatus | reverse complement strand
CAGATGCTTTTCAGCGTGTGCCAGGAATATAGTTATGTGAAATGTGCTAAGATATTGCAAGTTTTATTCAGTTTATTTAGAGTCAGTACAATGAAGCAGCACGAGGCAGGGCTCTGGGGCTGGGGAACAACATGGAAAGGAGAAGTTCATTAATTTATAGTAATTTTGGACCGCTGAGTTTCATTTTCATGTGTACTGCTAGCACGGTAGTCACAGAACAGGTTGAAGATTTAAAAAAAAAAAAAGAAGAATTAAATACCAATATGTTAGCTATAGCACTTACAGCTTCATAGAAAAAACAGATGTGGTCTAAATGCAGATGTTGCCAGGACTGACATAACGGCTGACATATACTGATAATTACTCATTAGACTTGTTCGATGGATAGAGTTTATCCCAAAACACCGTTTTGGGGCAGAAAGTGCAAAATCCCGCTAACTGGCACAACGCAAGCGTCCGCCTTGACCCGAAGGGCGAGACCTGGAGCCGCGTGGGGCTGCGGGAGGAGGCGGCACCGGAGCAGCGACGGAGAATCCCAGGATGTTTATACCACGAGCGGTAACTCCTGCCATTAGTCAGGGGCACTGCGAGCACAAGCGCTGCTTCACACATCAGCAAGTGGCGGGAGTGAAAGAGAAAAACAGGTTGCCTTGATTTAAAGTAAACATGAAAAAAAAAAAAAATCCAACCAAACCCTCATTTCTTGTTATCAGAAAGGCACTGGGCTGTAGAAACACTGTGTTTTAAATTAGCTTCTAATAGTTGACTTTGAGTTGCGGTTTTTTGGAGGAAAAGCAAATCTACCAGTTTTTCCTAAGGACTGGAAAACATCAAGAGCCGTAACATATTTTATTTTAAAGTCCATCTTCAGAGACTTGAGAGTGATTCAACAGTAAAGCTGGATTGTGGCCAAACATAACTGAAGAGGAGTCCCACTTCCAAGGCGGAGTGGGTCGCTCCGCTCCCGGCCACCCAAAAATCCTGGCTATGGGTCTCCCTCCTCCCCCTTGGGACACCCGAAAATCACCCCCTGCCTTCCCGGGGAAGCTGCACCGCTCGGATGGAGGGAAGGGAAAGGAGTACATCCGCACTTTGCTTTCCACCTATCTCCTTTTGTTGGTGAGTTTAGACCAAGGAAGAGCTGTAAATGAGTTTTAAATAAAGGCAGGCTAGGCTTAAATTAAAAGCCCTCATCATAAGCCAGTTTTTGGCTATTGATAGCTTCAGCAGCCCAGACACTGGTGGGGGGGGGGTGGTGGCTGGGTGGACCCGCCGTCGGTGGAACGGTGCCGGGGCCCAGGCAGAGCCGCCACAGCCGTGAAGGGGAGATTTTGTCGCCCTTTGGCCACAAAGCCACCACTCCCCTGAGCTATCTGTATATAGAGACGTACGTACTCACTCGCACGTGTATTATTTTTTTTGCAGGGTGGGGTCTGACGCTTCCTCTGCTGGTTTCACTGGGGCAGATGCATGCTTTGCAATGAGCGGACAGGTTTTTTCCTCCCTTTTGAAGAAGGGAAAAAGAAAGCCTGCCTGCCCTGGGCCCTGGGGGACCATACCTGAGGTGTCCCCCCGAGAGCCCCATTAATGCCCTTACCACCCCCACCACCATCCCAGCATTGCCGTACCAGGGCTGGGCTACTTTTCCCCTCCGGTGGGTGGGGGTTTCACTGTGCTTTTCACTTGCCATCCAGATCCACTGTTCGGCCATCATTGCTTTCTTATTTCATATATATAACAATTAATTGTAAGTAGATGTACACATATCATTATATATATATATTTATTATATACATTTTGCTGTGTATAATCCTATCATACCTTTTTTAATGGGGTTGTTGTGCAGTTGGGGCTGCTGGTGCCCACTCCTCTGGCCCCCCCCAAGTGTGTACATCCCTCCCTGAGCCCCCTTGCCCACCTCAGCCTATGGCACTGGGACACGTGTGGGGCCCCCGTGGAAGATTGGGCACGCCTGCCCAGAGAAGCCTTGTGTCACCCCCCCTCGATCCCCAGTGTGTCCCCACTGTGTGATCCCCACGTGTCCCACCACCTGTGTCACACCCTGCCTGGCCCCCAACCCCCCACATCTCCCCCATGCTCCCCCCATGCTCCCCTGTGTCCCACCACCCCCCCCGTGTCCCTCTTCACCCTCATGTGCCTCCCATGCCCCCACACGCACCCCACACGTGTCCCACATGTCCCCCTGCGCCTTATCACCCTCCGATGAGCCCCGCTTATTTCAAGCCCGTATGAGTATAGTCTTTCCTTTGGGGGAGAAATCCTGGACTTGAAACATGAGTGTTTTGGTGTAACTTGGCTCCTTGTGACACACTGACCGGTTCCCAAAATGAGAGTGCAGGCGGCTCTCCGGCTCCTTCGGTGCAGGGCTGTCTCAGCTTTCAGGATGTAACACGTCCCCAGGAATTATTTTAAGCTGTAGCAAGGAAAACACATGGCAAACTGTCCAGCTGCTTGCAGTAGCCCTGCAACAAGACCTGTAGAATAAAAGCATGACTACATGGGGAAAAAGAGAGAGGGTGCCCCACGGCATAGCTGCATGGCCAGGTGATTCATGCCATAACCAACACAGGTTGTTGTTAACAACCAGAAAGCAATAAACCTATTGCTACACACTTCTCAAGCCAACTTTCAGCTGACAAACAAACAACGCGATGGACCTTCCCAAGGTTGGTATTCTGATGTTTGCTTTGTGTATTGACATTTTGTACCCCATTGTTAAGGGCTGGGAAGAAACTCAGTCATTGAGTTGGGACTGTGCTATCTTTGTAAAAAGGCGTAGGGGCCTCATTTTCATATTATTTGCATATCTTCTCATTTTACTGGGCACAGCAAGAGGAAGGCAGCGTCTGTGACGCTGTGTGGTGCAGAGACCTCCCACCCCAGATGCGTACCGAGGTGACGCCGTGGCTGATGGAGAAGGTTTGGCTGCGTGGGTTAGACTGGTTTCGCATCCAGCCCACCGTCTGTCTCCAGCTGTGGCCAGATGTTTTGAGAGGAAGAAGGACAGGGTTTGTGGTGCTTCCCCTGCCAGCCTCTGAGATCTCTGTTCCCTTCCTGCAGGTTCCTAGTACTTGACTTGCTTTCTTGGCTGCTGCCAAGGGCTGAGCTCATGCTTTGGTGGATGCTAAACACAGGACCCGGCTCTTGACCAGCAGTGGTCTGTGCAGATCCCGCGTGAATCTAGGACTCTCTTCCCCCCTCCACCTCTGAAATATCTAGTTTTGCAGTTATATGTGTTGAATTTCACCTGCCCTTTGACCCCGCACCCTGTCTGCAATCCTCACAGCCTGTCCTTGTCCTCAGATAACTTCTTATCAGCGACAAACTCTCTCACCTCACTCCTCATCCCTTTTCCGGGCCATTTACGAAGATACTGAGCAGCCGAGGTAGCTGCGCAGACCCCTGTGGAAGGTCACTGCTATCATGCTGCCGTCGTGAGAACTGGCTGTCTATTCCTGACCTCCGTTTCCTGTTTTTCAGCCCGTTATCTATAGATAGCAGGCCCTGCTTTCTTACGCCCGAATGGCTGCGTTTCCTGAGGAGCTGTCTCTGCAGCATCGCTTCATCCCGAGCAGCTCCCTGGGCTAACAGAGCTGTTGTACCCACAGGAACAGGTGAGCTCGCCTGAGCCTTGGGACAGCTGTACGTGCAATTGTAGGTCCAGAGTCACCCCACTCGGCTTTGAACACCTTACTCGGGTGTCGTTGGTAGAAGCCATGTGTGCTTTGGGTCCCCTCTGCTGTCAAGGGGAGAGAGGGGGCCCCCTCCAAGGGGCCGATCTCAGTTGCCCATCATCTAGGGTGGTTGCCCATCATCTATAGCGGTTGCCCACCATCTATAGCGGTTGCCCACCATCTAGGGCGGTTGCCCACCATCTAGGGCGGTTGCCCATCATCTAGGGCAGTTGCCCATCACCTAGAGCAGTTGCCCATCATCTAGGGTGGTTGCCTATCATCTATAGCGGTTGCCCACCATCTAGGGCGGTTGCCCATCATCTAGGGGTCCTGCAGCCACCAAGCTGCTGACTCAGGGCTGAACAGCAACTAGCAGTAGTCCCGGCTCAGCAGAAGTCTAGAAGCATGTGTGGCATCAGCGGTGTATGCACACGTGCCACTGGGACCAGTATGGTTTCTGAACAAGGCCAGGTGATTTTGCAGCTGGGACGGGGCTCAGAGCACATGCTTTTAGCACTACTGTTTTTCTCATGTGGGGGTGAGTCAAGCCCAAGACCTTTACTGACTCTGCTCTTACTGTGATGAGTTCCTCCTGGTTGCCATTAAATAGGCAAGGCATATAACCAGCAACTGCATCGAGTTGCCCCTCGCTAGCAGCACTTGAGAAGTCTATACAGTACCTATAATAGCATCGTGGTAGCACATACCAGACGGGCACAATTCGTTTCTCTTCACTCAGCTCCGGACGACAAAAATAACATGAAATGGCAACAATTCTCTTATTGCTTTATTTAATAATAATTTTCTTCTTCCTCCTCTCTCCGCCCCACTGAGGGACATTTTGGCAGTTTGCAAACATCCCCCTGTTCACATTCGCTGAGTGTTACTGCAGGCATTTCTTTCATGTGACAGCTTGAAAAAGGGATGTGAAAGCTTTCCTTCTTGTCTTTTTGGCCTTTCCCTCCATCATCTGACCCTCATGAATGCTCTCCAGCAAACAGTTTGCCTTTCTTGCATGGTAAGATCTGGAAATAATTGCCTGCCACAGCACTTATTTCCATCAGTGAATAAGCTTGTGTAATCGCGCTGTGGTCTTTGCTCCACAGTTCATTTTCTTAACTCAGAAATATGCTTTTATTTTTTTTGCACCATTGCATATATTCTGTTTATCCCCATGATTCACTGTTGCCAATAAAGTGGTAAAATAAGGGATAATCACCGCTTAAATACTTTCAAACCAATGCCATGTGTGGGGAAAAAAAATCCCAAACCAAGGAAAAAGTACTAGCGTCCTCAAATGAATGTGCATCCAACGTGCCCTAGCCAAACTACCTGCTTTTTCTGATGGATCATATAAAAACTCAAGGTCCTGACAATCTGACGAGCCACCTTTTGATTCCTCGAATCCCCAACCACTAATCAAAGGTTGGCTCAGATCAGCGGCTCAGTTGTTATGGTTCTTGCTGATCATTTGTTTGTGTTTGGTATAGCAAGCTCTGGGAGCAGCGAATGTCATAATCTTGTGTCATTGTATAGCTCCAAGGAGATTACTGATAAATAACAATGATACACACACACACATAATGAATAGAGGCAGCAGCCAAACAGGAGAATAATTGGTGTCTTGGTGGAGCTTATTAACTTAAATTAGGCAGAAACAAGTTTTGGGGGTGGATGCCACCATTTTCATTTCCTGAAAAAAACAAAGACCAATGTACATCTTTCAAAATACGTGCCCTGAGAAATGTACTTCATGTGACAGGGAAGGAGCTGTGGATATGTGTGCGCTTTTTTTTGGTCGTCTCTAGTATTTGCCCCGGGACTGGCCACAGAGGACTAAACTGGCCCTGTTTGATCTGGACACCACCGTGACCCAGCCCCCATCAGAGCATCCCTTCCCTCACCAGCATCGCTCCTGTGCACTCTTCTCCATGAAGTGACCCAAACTCAGCTGATCGGAATGTCCTCCCTAAATCCGAGTGATATTTCAGTCCCTCGGGATAGCTCCAGGGCCCCAGCTTGCACCAGGGAGACGTCGTTCCTACCTCTCCCCATTTTCAAAGCCAGAAGGTCTCTGCCCTGGGGTGCAGCTGCCCCACTTTCACACCTCCAAGCAGACTTATTCCAAGTTTTCCTAAAAACAAAGGAGCTCCACAATACAACTGAGTGCCCAAACCATTTCTCTAGCTCCAGCGTTAGCCAAAAGCCAACCTGTAATGGCTACTTTGTTGCCTATCCATGGTCTTTCTATAAAGGAAATTATTCCAAAAGAAAAAAATCTGGGCAAGCTTTGGCCAGATTCAACTACATGTGCGAGCTACTTTTTGCCATTGCACTTAGGCAAAGCAGCAGTAAACCCAGGTTAAGTCACTACTTGTTTAACGGATTTAACTCTATTTTACAGCATGGGAGTGATCTAAAGCAGTAGGATAGCAAATCTATCCTGAATACACACATTTTTTAGAGATAAAGGTGAAATCTTGGTTACAGTGAAGTTTATGAGACTTTTCCTAGGATTTTGCATCCACTGCCCTGGGACTCCTGTCTGAGATTCATCATCAAGCCACCATTTTTAGGTTCATCTCTACAGGTGCCAGCGTTCAGTTAATCACAGCTGAAGTTCGTCGAGTTGACAACTGCCAAGGAGGAGGCACTGCAAGGCAGATTTTCATCTCTGTTGGTTGGCATTAATGAGAAGACAGGGGAGTTATTCTCGGTATGTACTGGTTTAATTAAAATTAGTCGCATCCTCCATTAGTGGAAATTAGCAGAAAGGGAAATGTTAGGGAATTCCTTGCTGCTGAACTGTGGAAAAATGTATGCAGCAATAGGATTCCCAGGTCCCTCGCTTTATGAGGTGTGCCGCACGGGCTGGGTCCCCTCGGTGCAAATGTGGGATAATCAGTGCGGTCTGGAATTGCACTCCTGGGAGAACCAGTCTGTCATGATCCCGCGCTGTGGCTCGAGCCTTCTCCCATTCCAAGTTAATAATAAACACAACCCAGCTAAGTGATATACATGACACGTTTATTACCATGTCCTTTAGAAGCAATTTCCTTTCTGCTCTGTTTTCTCACAGACAGTGTAATTACCAAGTTAAAGAGAACAGAAGAAAAAAAAAAGAACAAAGTTTCCAGATTTGATCTTTCCCAGATGAAATGGCAAAATTAATGAACCAGTGTATACTCTTCAGAGATGTAAGGAGATATACCTTAGGGTTAACAGCTGCATTTCAGCAAATCTTCAAGTGAAGGGACACAGTGAAATCAACTCCATATAGGTACAGCTTAGCAACAGGAGATTTTTAAACGATTACACCCAAGCCATTGGTTTGTACCTACATGGAAGGCAGGCATCGTGACATTCCCAGCTGTGCTTTGCAAAACAAACCCAGCCACCGTTCCTCACGCAACAGATTGCTCAGTTCCGTACAGAAAAAAAGACAAAACTAATTTGAGGCAAAAACCTAACGCTGTTGGAGCAAGTGACCACTGACTTTATCAGAGCTAGGATTTCCCTAGCATGCTGCCTCGTCTTGGGTTGCGCGGGGGGGAACGCCATGCATTTTGTGTTGCACGTTCTTCCCGTCCGCCCTGTAGCCCCATCGCCAGGGGACCTGTTTAACTGGGGACCAGAAAATAATCCCTCTATTGCAAATTGCTCACCAGCAGGTGCCCTAAACTGTCCTAATATTTGCATAAACCAGAAGGCTGAGAGGAGCGTGAGTGAGGGTGTGCAGGCTGAGAAGCACTGGGGAAAAAAGGCTGTTGGATTTCTCTGCACCGACATGACCAGTGAGAAATAGTTTCCATGCATGCTTTCAGCCTCTTCTGCTCGGAAAGAAAGGACACAGCCCTAAGGCACGATCGCTACAATGGGCTCTATGTAAGATGCTGCTTATAAGCATTTGTCAAGCCGCAGTGAGTGCAGGGCAGTGTGGCAATGTGTCCTCGTTCACCAGCGCTTCCCATGGGCGATGGATCGTGGTGGGAACTGGGCAGCCCGCTGCTTGATTCTGGCACAGGGAGGCAATCTAAGGTGCTTGTGTTTTAACCTCTGAAGTCCCAAATGATTTGGATTCTGACATCCTCAGCGGGCCTGCATCCATCTCTCTGCCCAGGGACCGGCGTGAGCAGGAGCACGGTCCAGGCGGCAGGAGTCAGGGGTTAAATCGTTCCCTGGAAAGTGCTCTCTGCTTCCCACTTTGTCCGAGATTTGGGAACTTGCAGGGCGTACTGCAAAACCTGCAGTTACGCACTGCAAAACCTGCAGTTACGCGTGAGTCTGCCTGCCCCAAGCTAGCTTTCATGAAGGGTCATTTAGCGGTAGAAAACCAAGGAGGCAGAGACAGCAGAAAGGCGACATGGATGGAGTGGTGATAGACAAAACACGAGTGCGGTTTTGCAAGGCGGACGAGCCCCCCCCGCGCTCACCCTTCTCCAGCATCGCCACACCAAGCGCACCCCAAGGGCATCTCCAGACCAAGCACAAGGGGGACTGTTTGGAAGGGTCAAACCCCTCTTCCCTCCATGGGAGAGCTCGGTTTCTGGGGGCTGTCCAGTGGGGCCAGTCCCGAAAGCCTCCCCCACCAGGCTGGGCACTTGGGAGCCCCCCGGGACCCCCCCGTGGCTCCGAAAACCCTGGTGTGTAACCTCTCATGGCCAAACTAATGGGTCAATGGGTCTGGTGCCACAGCACAATTTCTGCTTCTTGCCAGGCGGCTGTCGTGAGATTGGCTTGAATGGGGATGTTTACTACGGCCGGGGGGAGAGACGGGTACCCTCGGGTTTGCGATGCTGGGATATCCCTGCGCTGTGGGTCAAACATAAAGAATTAATTAAGTTTAATCCTTCCGAGGCAGAAATCACGGGTCAGATTTCAGCTGGCGTAAATCAGCACGGCTCTGCTGGGGTCAGTGGAACAAACCTAGCTCGCGCCAGCACAGGCTCTGGACTGGTGCCTGTCATTGTGCACGGTCACAAACACTGCTGAGTGCCATGAAATTAGAATGAAGGATTAATAAAATCATACTTTGCATTGTCCTCAGCACAGACAGGCCATTTGGAATAGCACAGCAGCCACGTATTGCCAGTGGCTCTGACCCACGCTGGTTTCAAAACTCACTGGCGTGTATGGAAATTAATACGGCTACATGGTGAAAAGTATTATTCTCTGCATTATTTGGTAATTTAGCCTTACGGCTAAACAATTCACTTCATTTAGCCTTATAGTTTTTATTTTAATTCACACACAGCACTTCCAACTATTTCATAAGCTGAGCTGTTCTCTAGACAATATTCCTGGGAACTTAGGAGCCGGTGCCCCATGGGGGTTTGCTCATATGCTGCCCCTGATACCAGTCAGAGCCAGGTGTGTCAGAGGAAACATCTCTTCAGTTCTTTATCCCCTCTTGCACTTCCTCCAGAATTCCTCCTTATTGACAATTGCTCCGAGATAATTATTCATTATAATTTATGATAACCATGGTCATTTGGCAAATTGAAGTCCACTCCTTTCCTTTTACAATATATATGATACCGATCCAGTGAAAGACTTAATATGCAGGTTTTTTATTTTGAAACAGTCTCTTAGGACTATGTACTAGCCTAACATTCTGCCCCTTTTTCCCTAAATAAGAAAATATGTTTTTCTAAAATCTAGCTGTTTGTTACCTATGGTTTAGACTCCCTCCCCAAAACCGTCATTGAATTTTGCAGGTCCTATCTCAAACACACTTGATGTGATGTTGCCTAGGATATTAAAAGGTATTATTGCCTTAAAAACAGTAATAATAGATTTGCAATTTAAACACATCACACTTGTGATTTGCAACAGAAGCAACTTTGTGGTCCAGCTGAAGACTGGAGCTGAAAAAAAAAATCAGATTAAATTTTATTTCTTGGAGGTGTAATAGCCTTTATTCTTGCAATTACTCACCTATGTCTTCTCAGCTTAGAGTTAATTACCGAAAAAGATAACCTGTTCTTCCTTTCACTGTTGCAGCTAGGGTGATACTGGATCAGTATGACACGGCGCATGTTCATGGCACTTCGAGAGAGGTATTCTCAAGTGAAAATTGACAGAACAGTTTCAGAAGGTATAAAACCTTCTCCTGAATTTGCCCAAGGCCCGCAGATGCTGCTGCTGCACAGTAAGTCTTTGCGGTATTTTCTGTAAAGACAGATCAGCAGAATTGAGATTATGATGTTGTTTCAGAGATTATGAATGCGTCAATCCTCAAATGCTCTAGTGCTTCGATTTTATGTCCATGGCACACCCAGGGTGGCTCCCTGTCCATTTCCTCGTAGAGAAAGAGCCTTGCTAGGCCAGCTGGATAACAGAATCCTTAATAGGCACACTTTGGATCTGCTAAAGGGTTGTCAAGCGTCTGCAGGTCCCCGTTTGATTTCTTGTAAGCTGGAAAAGACTTCTCAAACTAAGGGGTTTCCAAACAGCTGTTGCTGGGACAGCCTTGGTTCCTGGCCTTGGTCAGGCTCGCGTTTTGTCCCCTGTATTGCAGAGAGCATCTTCATAGCTCAGACTGGCAGAACTTGGGATCCTGTGGAGCAATGTCACCTGAGGTACCTATATCAGACGTACCTCAAAGGCAGCTCTGATTTCTCCCGGAGCTCCTGTTCCATGTCTTGCTAGTTAAGATGGGTATTTGTTGTTTGGGCCACTGGGTCTGTATTGCATGAATTACCATGGCAGACGTGTGAGGCTGAAACATGAATTCCTGTGGTAGGATTAATGCCTGGACTTCAAGGGGGTATTCCCTTGATCTTAAGGATCCCAATGTCTTTGTTGATCCAAGGACAGAGGAAGAAAAAAGGACTGTCTAAAGGGGAGTCAGAGCTGCTGGCTGCTCTGGTCTTTCCCTCTTCCCTCCCCTTTCTCTCTTCATCAGCTACTGAGGAAGCATGTAGGCATTACTCTTAGTCATTAACACCTTGTTCCTACTCCTCACAGCATCCTAACTCAGTGCTCTGCTAGTGCCTGTACCCCTCTCTGCTTTTGCACATCCTTCCCCCTTGGCAATCGCACGTTCAACCTAATTTCCTTCTTACACCTGGAAAAAAATCCCCTGTTGGGAGCAAGACATGAGAAGGGTTTCACTCCCTGCTGCAGACCCTGGTTTAGCTGCGAGACGAGAGGAGACAAAACCAGCTTTGCTCAGCCCTTGTAGGACAGCAGGGCACTGGGCTGGGAGAGGAGGGCGGGTGACGGGCAGCCTGTGGTCCCCCTCTGCTGCCGGCTTGCTGTCTAACCCGGCGGTCGTTTCATCTCAGAGCTCTCTGCTTTGGCCTGGGAAAGGTGTCCAGTGGAGCGTTTGCCCAGCTTTGTGAAAGCCTTCACTATTGCAGGTGGGCTGCGATTTCCAAACATTTCTAACTATTCTCGCACCATCGTGCTTGGCTTCCCTCCCGTCTTCATTTAAATCCCCCTTGAACACTCGCTCCTTCCAAGAGGCCTATAAATGCTAACCTATGTCAAGATAATGTCATTATCACTACCATCAATGGAGTAACTCATCAAGTGCTGAAATAAATCACTTTCCCCGGGGATCACTGCCTAAAAGCCAAATGTAATCAGTAAAGCTTGGGTTTGACAAGGCTGTCACAGATAGAATTCATTTACTAATGAGTTGCAGCCTGAAGTCCACACTGGTAATGTGTCTGTGGTTTTAATGAAACATTACAAAGACCTTCTTCTTAGCATTTGTTGCTTGTTAGATATGCTGTTTGTCAGATATGTCTTCCCACTTGATGGGAAAGTTTTTTTCTTCCTCTTCCCCCAGCTGAACAATAGGTCTCTGAGCATTGTGCTGCCAAATACCATTTTCTAAAATAATTTTTTCTCCTTTGGAATAATGTACCTTTTCGGCCTAAACCAACATGCCAGCTGTACCATTGCCCATCCATGGAGGGATACTGTCTTTTGCAGCGTTTTTTGTAAAATAGTTCCTCCTGAAAACTGCTGAGAGAAAAATAAAGGTGCTATCCGTTCACCATGATATCAGGAGAAAACTTGAATCATCGATAAGGATGGTTTCTAAGCAACCAAACGCAGTCTACAACCGTAATAACAGCACTTTGAAAGTAAATCACTTAGTCTGCTACATGCAAAGCCCCACTCTCCAATTAATGGTGAATTCATATCAGCTGCATTGTCTGGCAGACACACATTAACAGGGCTGAAGTGGTTCTAAACCAACACTTTAAGCAGTAGAACAAAACTCAAAGGCATTTGGATCTCCTAAAGGCTAATCATTTTAAAGAGGCTTTGCAGAAAATGTCCTGAAGGTTTTAATAGAAAATAACATTTCTTACCGTTTCTACCCTATAGGATATTCTGGTGAATTCTCCGTTCAAGGATGACTCCTAAAAGCTACAGAAAAGATATTCATTGCCGCAGGTTTTTGAATATTTTGTCTAACTTGCCCCATAGAAAAGTGACCTAAGTACCATCAAGCGTTGTGTTTATTACAGTGCAGCATCCTTATAAAGAAAACTCACTCTTTGTAAGAGAATCATATACTGCGTCATTGTCTGCTCTACTGAAATGTAAACAAAGGCCAAAAGAGGATAAAAAATGATCTTTCTCAGTAGGTAATATGGAAACCTGTAAAAAATGCTTTTCCCTGTCACAGTTCTCTGCCTAAATCCATCACTCCTCAGCTCTACTCCCTACCGCGCATCTTCCTTTCTTGTCTGCTTTGCTTCTCCATCTTACTGCTGAGAGAGGGTGATGCTGCCTGAGGGTTGGTCCCCAAGGAGCTGATCCCAGAGGAGGTTCCCGTCTGTGGCTGGTAGCCCTTCTCCTCTCCCCATGGGAAGGGATGCAGCCCCCAATTTTTCTTGGCCGAGGGACAAACCAAGAGGACTCACATCTTCATCTCCATCCTCTTGGTACGTTTTAGCAAGCAGGAAAGGACTTAGGGGCCACCAAAAGGGAGGTAATGTTTTAAAATGCAGAAGAGAGCAGCCGGCAGCCAGTTGTTGCTCCTCATGCTTTTTGTGAGGCGGGCAAGGGCTGCAGCGACTGGTCCTCAGGTGGCCCCATCATGGACATGTGGCTGGGAGCCGGTCGCTGCAGCCATGGAAGCACTTGGAAATGGGAGACTGGGGTTTCAGCTGGGGGAGAAGGTGTCCTTGGTGGTTAGGGACCAGTTGGGAGGGGTGGTGGGGAGCCCAAGGAAGCCTGCTCCCTCATTCGCTCATGCACGGCACTGAAAGGGTCACAAACCGTGCGGTCTATGTGGGAACAAGGGCCAGAACTTCAAAAAAGCGGATGTTTGCTGGGGGAAACACAGGCACTGTGGCCACCCAGGAGCCTGAGCAGCTTACAAAGAGCTTTTCATGCTGCAGTTTGGGTCCTTTAAAGTGGTGTGCTAAGATCTCCCCATATTTTCTCTTGGCCTAGCTGTAAAATGGGGTGGAAATACTACATCTGCCCTTGCTTTGTCTGACTTGCCTTGTTAGACAGTTTCTGGCACAGTGATAGTGCTGAACACCACTGAAATACAAGTAATACCAAATTACTTGCCAGACCGTGCTAGAGGAGTTGTAGAATCTTGAGGATACAGCAAACGAGAGTGGAAATCTGGGTCTGGGAATTGGGGCAGGGAAAGACTGTGTATTAGCTGCAGAATTCTCTATGCTAACGTACATTTGACAAATATTAAAAAAATAGGGGATGGCATCATAGGGTCTGCCCACATGTAAAACGCTCCCGGCAAGCTTGACGTATTGAGTTTTGGGAATATAGCCTCCATTTCTTCAGACGCACGCAAGAACTGGTCTCCCCTCCACCTGCTCTCATGGGAGGACATTTGAGCAGAAGCGTTTCCACAGGGAACCCTGAGCCCACGGGGAGCAACCCACGTGGTGACGATGTGTATGGGCCACCGAGGCGGTGCTCGGTGGAGGACTCGGAGTGCCGTGCAGGAAACGATGGGAGAGGAGGCAGGAAGAGAGGAGCCCCTTTCATAGCGAGTATGATGCTGTCTGCAGCTGCATGACCATTAGCACAAAGTGAGTCAGAGCACACAGATTTGGGGACTTGATGAACAAGCCAGAGGTTTCAAAAGGAGAATTTTGGGTACCTGCAGGGACTCTCGCCTAATCCCAAAGAGTTCTCCAGGATGACGAGAAAACTAAAACAAAGAAATGCAAGGATGTGGGTTTTTTCCCCCCCCAGATCTATGTATTTCCCATGCTGCCTGATCGAAGAGCACGTTTTGGTTTAGAAACTAGGCTGAATCCTGTGAGCATTGAGGGTGCTTCAGGGCCTGAAAGGAAGGAGTCCAAGGAATGTTTGCACTTGTGTAGAGATTATTTCCTGTCTTTTTTATTTTGTGGCATACTTCACATGGGTATATGAAGAAAGTAAGCTACTTAATATTGCCTATGAGCAGCAGGTAGCAAAGGACAAAGACAAGCCCATCCATATGCACCCCATGAATCCAAGGGCAATGAATTCTTCAGCTGAAACTCAAGAAGGAGCTTGTGAGTATGACTTGCCCATTGACAGAGCGGGGGACAGCCAAGCCTCTTCTGCGGTTAAACACGGGTCATAAAACCCTTCCTGCAAGTGGGTTTTGGTTCTGGGTGACCCTCTGCTCTCTGCTAGGAGGAACTCTTGATGTGAGAGTAGGTTGATGCACCAGGCAGTGTTGAATGCCCTGGACTTACAGCAGTGGAGGAGCTGTAGGAGAGATGTAGGTGGGATGGGACACCCATCGCAGATCCATCTCTGCCATCCCAGACCCATCACAGCCACTCAAATCCATGCAAAGTAGTGGGTTGGTATTATTGGGACCCACCTGCCTATGCCATGTAGCCGTGGAGGTGTTCTCATGGCACAGGACCAAAACATTGAATAGCAACTGGGCTGTGGAGAGGGCATAAGGAATGGAAAGGTCTCTCTCCTACACCCCCATCACAGTTATCCATATTATTAATTACCTGCAAGGAGGGAATTCAAAAGTGCAGATGTAAGAGATCTCTGGGGTCTCCACAGCTCTTGCAAAAGCAGAGTTAAAAAGCCCAGAACATCCTTCTTAGGGCAGCTTCAGTCATTTCTCTCCTTTCTAAAAAATTTCTATGTCAGCTTCTCAGCTGTACTTGCATATGGGGTACATATGGAGGAGGAAAAAAAAAAGCAATGACTGGCGCCAAACGGGGCCTGCTGCAGCTTTTAAGAGTCCTCTCCGCTTACTATTAAAATGCAGCTTTGCCCAGTGAAAACGCTGCTTTATTGCTGCAAAAAATACTTCCCAAAGATGTGGCCCTCGGAGCACAGCAGGGAAATGTGCCATGAAGCAGGCGGCTCCGGGGTGGCAGGAGCAGGGGCTGAGGGGTCCCAGAGACATCCAGCCCTGCTAAGCTGGTTGGTGGCGGG
>JAOBAS010000008.1:30019312-30046917 GCA_025311575.1 Elanoides forficatus | reverse complement strand
GGGGGTCAGCAGCCTGGAGAGCTTCTGGGTGGATGGGTTGGGGTCGTTATGGGAGAAAGCAGCGGCAATGCATGGTGTGCCCTGCTCGGGCTGCCCCAGTTGAGGACTCAGGGGATGGGACCATGCCGAGCCTCTCATCTAGCCACCATGTTTCGGTCCCCGCCGTGCCTGCCCGACTGGGCAGCTCTCCTCCATCGCGCCTGGACATGAGTGGGGACGTCTCTCCAGCTCCGACAAGCTGCCTTCACCTGGGACCTGGCCCTCTCCTCTTCACATCCCCACAGCCCTGGCCTCATTTCTGCGCTCCCCAGCCCGCGTGCATCAAAAGGCTGTTTTGTACATGCCTGCTTGCATCCCACCACCATACCCCAGTCTGGGGGCCAGCTGGTCCTCCCTCCGTCCTGTATTTTCCCAGAGGGGTCAGCCCCGGCGGGGGCTCCCCTCCCCATCAGCCCTGGCAGGGGGGAAGGAGGAGAAGCGGTGGCTGAGACCCGGAGGGTGACACTACCAGCGGGATCTGGGAAACCCATCCCTTTTTCGACGCCTGCAGCGTTGCCACCATCCCCGGGAAGTGGCTGGCAGCTCCTTTGAAGCCGCCTGCCCCCCCTCCATCTGCCTGCCAGCTGCCCTCCCCGCCGCGGCTGCCCACAAAGGCGTCGTGGGTGGGAGATGGAGCGGCAGCGACGCTGGGGCTGGGCGTTCGGCGGGATGGTGGGCTGCCCGCGGCGGGGACGGGCGCCGCGTCACCCGTGGCAGGGTTGGAGGGTGGGTTTTTGGAGCGGTGGTTGTGAGCTGCGGCCGTGGCTTTTTGGGTCTTCCTCCCCTCTTCCATAGCACCCGGTCGTCGCTGAGCAGCAGGCCAGAATCCATTTCTGATTAAGGCAAATAATGGCACTTCAGTGGGATGCCAAGTACTTGCACAGGCGTACAGAGGACGTTTATCTCGGAGCTGCACGAGGACAGGGCTGGTTATAGTATGAACCTGCATCAGGACAGCGCTGGTTACCACATAAACCTAAATCACTGTTTCAGAGGTGCCCAAAAAGCAGGGAACAAGATACGGGCTTGCAGTGGGGTTTCTTAACCCTTTCTGCTGGTTCTTGCCAAATCCCCTAGGAAAGAGGGCTCGTTTGTCAAGAGGTGGTTTCTTGCCTCCACTAACTGTGCCTGTTCTCATGAGGCGTACGCATGTCACCCACCTGACAGCATCCTCGGCAATCTGTGACAGCTGCATTCCCTCTTAAAATGCAACGGGATGCTGCGAAATACTCGGTTATCAAAGTTCCGTCTTTTGGCTGCACTGCATCTGTGATCAATATCCATTTTAAGGCTTCTTGCATGACACTGCAGTTTGCTTCACCAAACAGAATGCAGAGTAGATGGAAATGGTGCACTGTTTTAGGTTTTTTTTTAATCCTTTTCTTGTCTTTTATGTAGTTTCAGCATGTATCTTTTTGCATTCCCTGTTTCAAAAATATACACCCGCACTTACGCAGTAGACAGCCTTTACTGCTGGTATCTGCTCACATTATCTCTCCATGCCCAAGTAAGACTTGTATTCATCTTTTTCTGTAGCAAACCACTGGTGAGGAGCTGAACTTTTTAGCAGTGATAGTCAGCTAAGACAAATCTTTATGAAGTTATTTTAAAAATGGAAAGTGAAATTAGAAGTCGGATTTCATTGGGAAAGCACTAGTTGCAAAGCATTAAGAAGAAGTGGTGGGATTGGTAAAGAAATGTGGAAAGAAAATAATGAGCTTCAGGAAAACTAATTTTTTTTTTTTTTTAGCCAGCATTGCTAAGTTTTCAGAAGATTCTGCCCACACTCAAAGTTACCCTTCTGGGGAAAAGAAAAGGATCCCCTTTTTACAGAACAGTCTCTGGGAAACTGTGAGAAATCATATATTCTGTCAGCCCAGTCACACTGATATTTCTGTGGCAACCACAGGCAGAGACAGAGGTGAAAAATACTGGGTTGGGGTGGAGAGGAATGAGCAGCTGCTCTCAGGGTACAAGAAAATAACACAGGTGTTAAAGTGTCCTCCAGTGCCAACCCAAACAAAGGGTGGTCTGCTCTTAATTTTCCTTAGAGTTACAAGGGTGTAGTTTCCACCTACAATGAGATTTCTTTCCGTAAAATTTAGTTTAGGAATCAAGATTACTTTTTTAAGCTGAAAAATTAACAAGTCCAGGGATTTCTGGACTCATGTGCTTTGCCAAATGAGGTCGATTTTAATGGCATTAGCACCGAGTGGACAAATGGGACTAATTTGCAGTGTAGTGGATTCCAGATATGTAAAAAAAATGCTGGTGATAAAGATTTATGTAGACCCTGTTCATGCTGATGAAGTGCCTGGCCGTTGCTACTTACAGCCTAATACTACTAGTTCCCCTTGGATTTTTTTGTTTTGTTTTGTTTTGTTTTCATCCTGTGGCCTTTTTGGGGACAGGAAACGAAGAAGAGAGCAAAAGGATTCAGAGAATGCGAGCGGGGTCAGGCTCCGCGTGCGCTCAAGAAACAACAAACCGTTTGAGATCACAGACGTCGTTAAGTCGCGCTCAAAATGTCCAGCACTCTTGTCCCGACGGATAGTATCAAGCAGATGTTTGGTTGTTTGTTAAAGGTGGAGATAAAGCCGAGTCGGCGCGGTGAGGACCGTCGCTGGCCGACGCAGCCTGCCCGGGGCACTGTGCCAGCGGGAGATGCTCCAGACCTCAGCCGCCCTGCTTTCCTCCCCGGCAAGATGCATGGGGAGGTGCTCGGGAAGGGGTAGCTGAGACTTGGAGGGTGGTGGGGACGCCCTGACTCCTCTCCCTCCTGCTACATCCAAGGAAAAGAAAAGGAAAAGGTGTGGGGATTCCTAAGAGAAGGAGTGGCTTCTGTTGCTGGACCCTTGGTGGGGTTTCCAGGTAGTCCCAGGAGAGAAACAGGTGGGAAGGGAACAGCCTCTCTTGTCTCCTTGACCCATCCGTGCCTCTACGGGACTTGTGGGCTTTCCCTCTCTTGTGCAGCATCCCTGTGCAGGAGCAAGGCAGAGCAGCATGAAAATAGCCTTGGGCAGTGCTGAGGTCCTCATAAAATCCACTGGTTCCAAAGGGCGTTTTGCATCAAAAATGTTTTAAGCACTTGTGGCTTTGGGGTTTTTTTTGTATACTGCAGTGGCAGCGCTCTGGGAAAGGTTTGGCGGGCCCTCAGCTCCTCTAAATACATTTCCATCAGCAGCTGACGCTGGGGAATGGCTATGGCTGGCTGTTGCTTCAAGCAGTGTTGTAGACCTGGTGGGAGCAAAATGCTTGTCTGGGCCATTCTGCCCCCCCAGAAACTCTTGTCATGCACTGTTGGATGTGATATCGAGTTGTTTAGGGGGAATTTCTGTGGCTTCTGAAATATTCTGACCTTGAAGGTGGCCTTGTTCCTGCATCAATGACTAATATTCTTCAGGTTTCTTATCTGACTGCTCTTTTTTTTGTAATAATAATTCTTGGGATCTGGTGTAAGGTGGCAGTTCCAAATCGACAAGATTTCAGGCTTATCAAAATACACAGAAAAAAACAAACCCAAGAAATGTCAGGAGAATTGACTGGGCAAGTAAAGTTCTGTTACTTTATGTAGTGTTCCATTTGAAATGTGGGTTTGCAGTTTCATATTGTAACATAAGCAGCAGTTAGCTCGTGTGCCCTTCTGGAGGCTAATTCGGTCACGCAACTTTGTCTTACATGCCTTGTGTTCAGCCTTTATAAAAAACTTGATGTGATCTTAATCATTTTCTGCCTCCTGCATTTCTTGCTTTGCTTCTCACTCATTTTTACACTTAGAGACTCTTGTCATTGCTTATTTGGGATGTTACATAAAAGACTTTAACAACTGTAGCAGTTGTTTAAAAATCAACCCCAGCAAAATGAATGTAACATCATCATTTATTTCTAATAGGAGGTGATTTCCCTGCTTCAGAGACCAGAAGATCCTTATGTAGCATCTGCTGAAATAAAGTCCAGGAGGAAAGAAGCTACCAAAGGAGGCAGAAACAAAAATGAAGACAGAAAGAGCCAGTGTCTTTTTCCATTTAACTGTAGGCACCTTCTACCATCGCATCTGTTCCACGGCTCCAACATTTGATGAGCTGCATTGATGAATCTGTACTGTTAGGCTTATTTAAATATTTTGAGGCTATATGTCTAAGGTCTAGGGCTAGATTCATCCTATACCTGGAGCATCAGAGGTAAACATGCAGCTGACTAATTTCCCTAGTCTTTCAAAATTTGGCATCTCTAGAGGGTGGTTTGCATGTTAGGTGGGTCATACCTCCACCTTTTTTAAATAGAGGTCAGTTTTGCAAAATGTTCCCAAACCATCTGTCTTTACTGAAAATTCAGGCAATTCAGGAAATCTTGCCAAGGAAACGGACCTCAAAGTCACCATCCCAAAAGGAACCAGGTGGAGAAAATATTTCTGCCCTTTGCTAGCAAGAAAGATTTGAAGACAGGTTGGAAAGGCATCTTTAAATCACATTGCAAAGGTGTTTTCTTACCAATGAAGATGAAAGTGAGTGCTCAGTGAGATTATCAGATGCCAACAGGTAATGCATTTCCATCAGGATCAATAGGAGCTGGCAAGGCAACACTTCCGAGGAGTCTACTAAGTAGAAGCGCCTTTTTCCAAGCTGGCCATTAAATGCTCAAGAATCTAAATCTCCCTGAAAATCCCATTCCTTAGGAGTTAAGTTGCTTTTTAAAATGGTATTTGGGACCCTAAATCATTTTTCAGAATGCCTGTTTGAAAAATGTTATCGTAGATCCTCGTAGAGGCTGCTTGTGACCACAATATGTTGGGGAGGGGTTATGATAGCCAAGAGAATTTGATTATCAATTTGTTGAACATGTTCTTAGGCAGATCAAGTGCAAAGAGTAATTTTATTTAGCTTGAAGTATCTGGTAAACATAAAGAGAAAAAGGGCTCTGTAGCTGGACAGGTCTTATCTCGGTATCTTTATTTACATTTTCAAAGAACACTGACGCAATCGAGCTACCAAAAGAACTGCTTTCCATCAGCCTGGGAACAGAAACAAATCAGACTTTAATAGTGTTGTGTGAAAACTATGGCAAATGTTATGTAAAACTGTGCAAACAGAATGTTTGTGTTCTAGTTCCAGGTCATTTAGTGGGCAAAAAGAGAGACATTTTGTGTGAAATAGCCATGAAACGGTTTGCTATTATATAAGGATAGGAACCGCTAGATCAAACTAATGGTGACATGCCGAGAACCAGATGCTTCAAAGCAAAATGCAAGACATCCCAGTGTGGATAATTATGAAATAATCTGACCATAGGGGAAATTTCTGCATAAATGACTTTAGTCCTAAAAGGCTACATGTTTATATTGCTTCTGAAAAGGTTTTAGTCTGATTTCCCACAGACACAGGGCTTATGCAACCAGTGTGCTGCCTGGCTGTGCAAATCTCTGACTCCCTCCCTCCCTGTCTGCTTTCCTGCCTCCAGCAACCTCTGAACACGTCCAACCCCTGCTATGTGGAGCAGAGGAGAGGAGGTCTCACAAATAGTTAAGTTCCTACAGGTTTCATGAATATAAGCTGCTCCCCGGTGAGGAGAGACAGGTAATCGTGCCAGCTCAGGGTGAGCTTACACCTCATTAGAAACCAGAGAAACCACATGGGAGAGCATCTTATAAGTGCTCCAACTGTGGGAAAAGCTTCAACAGTGGCTCTCCATCAACATGAGATGCAAATCCTAGGTAGCCACTGGCACTAATGGCACCATCTCTTTTTCCTATTGATTGTAACTTTGGATATCCTCAAGAGCTAATATAAATGCTTAATTCTTTGTGACTGAACATGTTCTTAGCTTTAACAATATCCAGGGGCAATGAGCGCTAGTTGAATAACATGCAGATAGGACTTTTCCTTTTGGTACTAGAAATCTACAGATTTCGTTGTAGCTCTTCCCATAAAGCAGCTGGGTTTAATTAGTGCATGATGCTCTTTATGGGCCAGCAGGCTAATTTGTAAATTAATTAGAAGTAAGTTGGAGGCAGTCTCACATCTCTTGGGAAGACAAGAACTAATTGTTTCAAGGTATTGAAACCTTGCTTCTTTGCCACACTGGGCTGTTTCACTCTTCTCTGGAGCCCAAACCATTTCAGAAGACTTATATTTATCCCTCTTCTCAGACCAGGACAGGGCCACCCTGTGGCACCCATCTTTTCCACACTGATCTTCTGCAGAGTCCTCAGGATGGAGATACTGAGCGTCTTCAAAGCTTGGCCACCTTCTCAAGGACCTGGGCCACAGTGAGCTGTCCCGTGCCAGTCCATTGCCCTTGCACGGCCTAATGCCACCTCTTGTACTGCTCCTTCAGAGCAGCGTGAATTAAATGAAGCCTCTTAGGAGAAGGTCCGTGGTCCTTGCCACAGTGCTCACATTGGCCTGGATGGTGTTTAGGTATGGAACAAAAGTTACAGTAGGAAGTTCTAAGGTGGAAAGGTGGGTCCCCTAAAGTAGGAGACGTGTACATGTGTTTCCCACAAAATTCAGCTGCTGGTATAACATTGCTAATGGGGAAATTTATTCATAGATATTTTGGCAACTTCTCAAGGTAGTCTCATTTCAATTGCAAATGCACACCTCTACTTTTCATTAACGTTTGTGCAAGAACAGTATTGTTCCTAGCAGCAGTATTGGGAAGGCACTTTGACACACCCACCTGTGGGTTGCTTGCTCCTAAAATAAAATAAGTAAAATAAAATCAATCTATATTTCATTTGGAAGCCCAAATGATTTATAAGATGAATCAACCCGTCAGGGACAGTCAGGGCTGGCAAACAATATGTCATGTCTCAGACGGCGGATTACACAGTTTGACTGCTTGACTGCAGACCTCAAATATGCAGGAAAACACAGTGCTGGAGTCTCTTTAGGCAAGACGTTAATTGAACAAGTTCAGAAATCCACACTGTATGCATTTCTCCCCACAATGAGCTGAGCTGTGTGTTCATTCAGTTTTCTTGGGGATGTGGCTTTTATTCACAGAGAAGAAGAGGCGCTGGAAGGACCTGGAAGCCGGGTGGCATAAGAAAAGAGGAGCAGCAAGACCCTACAAGTCTGAAGGGACGGATATCCCGGTAACTCCGAAGAAGATGGCTGGTCTTAGCGGTTTCTTTCTGAAAGGAGGCTCTGGAGAATTTTGCTTGGTTTTTTTAGTGAAGTTGCTGAGCGTTATGTGTTTTTGACAGGACCACCTGTTTTGATGTAACATCATGCTTCTCCAAGCCATATCAGCATGTTATTTTCTATAATTTTTCTTTGGACCTTAGACATTTATGTCCATGTGTGCAATATACTTTTCATTCCAGTCTTCTCTTCCGCGTGTACCTCACCTCCTTCACCCTCGTTTCCACACTCCCACATAATCTACTAGGAGGGCAATTTTTCGGCATTTGAGTGGGGTGTTAACAAGGATCAGATGCTGCCATCACTTATGAAAGAGCTAGGTTTCCTTTACCAGCTGTGATATGTGCCGGTAAAGAAAATCCATCGGTGTGGACGTTACAGTGAAGTTTTTGTATTTAGCAGGTGAAAAGTCAACACCGAACCCATAGTGAGATTTGCTCATGGAAAACCCCTGGAAGCTGTTTTTAGCAGCGGGGCATTAGTCACCCTCGGAAGGCTGCTCGGCACTTCTGACCCGTGCCGTGCCGCGCCGTGCCGTGCCGCGTGCGAGGATTGCTTTGAAGGCTGCACAGTGTTAACATCAGCTCCCGCTTTGCCTCAGGTGTTGAGTTTAAGCGCATGGTTCCCGGTTATTTTAGGAAAACATGAGCTCACATTCCAGACAGCTTTCTCTCCAGCCAGAAGACATGCCTTGTGGTCCTTCCCTGCACTGGGGGGCTGGGAGGAGTAATGCCCTGCATCTGCGAGGAGCGTGCCATGGGATTTCTGCCGAACCAGTCTGGGGACGTGGGGTGGCGAGGAGATGATGGAAGGGTGACCAAAGGCTGAGAAAGGGATGTTTTCTGTGCCACATGGAGATCAGGCAAAGAGGAGACAGTGGAGCAGTGAGGTCAGGGAGTGAAGTCCGAGGACTGGAATCTATTAGAGCATCAAAAGCAGTGGATTAAGTCAAGCTGCACTAAGGCTAAGGCAACTCCCCCAAAAGTTAAAAAGGGGAAAATACATGTGATGAAGGAAGAAGTCAGTCTGATGGACTGAAAAGCTGGCTTGCCCACAGGGAAGCCACCTTGGAGCAATGACTTTCCTTGGGAAGAAGAAAGGCAGCTGCTGCCTGATGGATGATCACCCGTCGCCTCCAATCTCCAGTTCCCCCCGATCTCCAGCACCGCTGGGCTGACCAGGGAGGGGACCCTTGCTCAGCACCCCGAAGGGAGTGCCGGATTTGGCTAGATGGTGGAGGAGGGGAAGGAAAGCCCTGGTGAGGATGGTCCCATGCTGGCTGTGCGGGCATGGGGATGCGCTTTGGCAGGAACTAGTGGAGGCTCAGCCTGGTCCCTTCTCCTGGACCAGCCAGCCCTTTCCTTCCTCTGTGTCTGAGATGGGCATTTGCAGAGAATAAAGACTGGGAATACACAGTGTCACTGCTTTATAAGGAAATGTCTTGAAATAATACATACTTAACAGCTTCTAATGACGTCTTTATCATATGAGAGTCTAAGGGCACGTGGACCTTGAATCGGATAAATGGAGCTGGGAATGTTTTTTCTGATAGAGAGTACACTTAAAGGCAGCTCTGGGGGCAACCAAGAGACTTTGGAAATTCAATTCTAGATATGACCAAAATGAGGAAATATGAAAGTGTTAGAAAAGATGCAGCATTTCATTTAGACATCTTGTGTTGAAACACTGTGATGTTTTGCTTGGAGAATTTTCAGGGCCAGGCTACCCTTCATTCAAAATAGCTAGAAAATTAAAACATGAAAAGTAAACCAGAAAAAAACAGACTGAACAGAGAGTCCTATTTGATACAAGGCTGTGGGGAGAGGAAAAATGGTTGTTTCAGCTCCTAAATTATTCCTTCAGTTTTACTGCTAAGGCTCTCTTGAGTCACTCCAATGGTACAATGGGGTCTTAAATCTTGCCAGGGGATCCTCCTGGTGCAGGGAAACCCCTGGGTGGCCCCAAGCCAGGGAGGTTGCTTAAGAGAGGCTACAGTTGTGCTGAGACCAGGCACATCTCTCTGTAGAGGGCTGGAAGCGTGTGGGAAGGCACAATGCAGCTGAGAAACTCTCTCCTCTGTTTCCATTTTGTGGCTTCTGCAATAATCTTTCAAAGGAACCTTATAAACCTCGAAGTAGTGGGGTTTTTAAAACATTGCTGTTATGGTAACAGTTTAGTACTGCCTCCTTTGTTATGTGTTAATGGTGCCCTCCTCCTAAGTCTACTAATAAAAGAAACTTAAACCTCAATGTGAAAGTCCTTGTAAAGTTACAAATCAAACACATTTGTGCTGTTTTTCCCCTGATACGTGAGACACTGGAGCAGCTCTGCATTGGGGGTTAGCATCAGACCTTAACCAGGGAGCGAGCTTCGGCTGCAATGCCTGCTGCTACGCATTCAGGGTCACCTCCTCTACGTACAAGGCAGAGCTGGAAAGGAGTATTTCGCACAGCGAAAGGTCCCTTGAATGAGAGGGGAAGGGAAAGGGTGGGGAAACTTCGGACAAATTAGGAATAATAGAGAATATTACATCTGGAATCTGGATAGAATGATTCATAATCTGTATCACTCTTTGATCATCTCTTTAATGTAACTTTTGAATCAGCCTATGGAATATATTCACATAGAATTTATTTTCCTGCAAGTGAATTCTGCAGGCTTGTTCACAGGCCTATGGAAAAGTCTCCTTTCAGTTACACTCTTTAATTCTATATATTGCCATAAATAAAATAGGAAAAGAGGAATGTGTCTGATTTTCCCAAATTGGCCAGGGTGTCACCATATGTACTGTGCAGGCAGCCCAGTGCTCAAAGCACTAGACTACTGCTATCTTCGTAAGGGAGTAATAAGTGTGTGTTGATAATGGTAGAGTCTGGGCATTTTTTGAGAAAGCTGTGGTTTAGAGGGCATCTTGAGAAGCCTCCCAGCTTTATATTTCCTATGGTTTCTGTGAGCAATTACTTATTGGGGAAATAAATGAAAGAAAAACCCATAAATGAGTGGGAAGTGTAGACTGATTTCTGGACAAAAGTGCAATGGAAAAGACAGGAAGGCTGAATTTAGACAGACCTAGAAAATATAAAAATGAAGCCAGCTATTCCTTTCCTATTGCCAAGACACTGTGCTTTTATAAATAGAAAGAGTGAGGGTCTCCGTAACCTCACTGAGTCATGAAGACGTGATGGTTCAGCTCACCTAATCTTGTCGTCATGTGCTTTTGTGCAAAAGCACGGAATGTCCCCTGTGAAACCTGTGGAGGTCAACTTCTGCTTAGCCACTGAGTACTCTCAGAAGAGATGAAGTCTCAAGATAACTTTTTAAGACAGGCAGGATCTTGCTGTGGAGATCCTCCGAGCTTCTGAGGGCTGGCACGTTTCCATACGGTGTCCACTTGGAAGCAGATAAAATGAGGGTGGTCTCAGCTTTTGTATTCATGCGTGGGAGATCAGTTTTGACCACAGATGATCTTCCAAACGTTCAGGAAAGCTTAAAGTAGGTGTGCTCATGATGGTGTTCTTGGGTGACTGGGCTTGAGTCTGGTATTAAGTCCTTCTTTGTGCACCATGTGGATGTGGCAGCCCTAGGACTGGCCATTTTATGCGTTTGGCTATGATGAGGTGTACGTTCCCAAGGACCAGCCAGGAAAAGGCAGTTGGGCGCTTGGAGCTATCTTGAGGGCCAAATCCAACCCATCGGATCTCGTTGGAACCATGCTGGTGAAGGTGGTATGTGGCCATGGGCCTGTTGCCTCATGGAGATGGAAAGGGTGTGCCCATCCGGACCATGAAATGAGCTGCTGGAGGCAGAATCCCCTTCCCACATGTGTTGTGCTTTTCTTAGGGTGGCAGAAGGAAGTCAAAAGCCTTCCAAAATGGGACAGAAAGTTAAAAAAATGAAATTATATTCATAGTTGGAGAAAGTCAGAAAAAGTAAGAGAGAGACCTCAAACAGATCTTTGTTTTTGTTGCCAGTGGTCCCAGGATGAAGGCAGGATCCTTATACATACCCATCTGGTTTCTACCACAGGATACAGCAGAGTTGACAGGTTTCCACCGGGAGGGTTAGATTCTGTTAAAGCAGCATTTTCTCATGGAAAATATTTTCTGTTGGAACATTTTTGGCTAACTTTCGGTATGAACGTGAAAGGCTCTGACAGCAATGCTACAGTTACTTCATCCATTAAAAGCACAGAGGCTCTGAAGGGGCAGGAGGGGGCTAAAGGCGCAGCCCCTACTTCTCCGTGGTGATGGTGAGCACGGGCTGCCCTGTCTGCAGCTCTGGCCACCCCCAAAACCCCACCGTGGTGAAAGCCTCGGGGGCTCGCAAGCAGCGTGGCACTTGGCTGAGCGGCGATGGCTGGGTCTGCACATGCAGGACTGTCTCCCCGTGGGCTTGCTGGCCGTATTATGACTTTCAGCCATATTTTAATCCGATTGATGGAGTGGTCAGAGATGCTGATGGGATTAGAGCTCAGCAGGATGACGAAGCACTGGGGATTTGCCCTCGCGCCGATCCCTGCAGCACACCAAAGGGGAATGGCTGCTCCTGATTTACAAGCCGTAAGAACCCCGCGTCGAGGTGGAGCATTTCCTCCAAGACATGAGTCCAACCCAAACACATCGCACAGGCTGCAGCCAGAGCTTGGTCTGACTTTTTTTTTTTTTTGACCGTGCCCAATGCCTTGTGTGTGGTCTCAGGCATTGGCACGTCACCGCAAGGGACCTAAAGGCACCGTGGGGCTGGCGGGCATTTGGCCCTGCTTGCTGGGCTACAGGCACCTCGTTTCTCTCCACCGATCAGATGACAACCAAAGTAATTGCTCTTGGGGCTGGCCAGCTCAAGGGGGATTATGGGCTGGGGTCCGTAGCGGGTGTAAATCACCCGGTGCTCACTGGCAGCAGCAAGGTGGATTTGCACCAGCTATGAATTTCATTCGTTGTGCTTAGACTCCTTTTTTTTCCTTTTTCCCCCATGTGAAAAAAGCAAAATTGAGGTAAACCATTTCTACACCTCCTGATTGCTTTGTTTACAGGAACGGTGTCTCTAAATGTTCCAGCTGGAAGTACCAGCGCTGTTAATAGAGTAAATTGCAAGTACAACACCGCAGTCATCCGGACGGCTGTCACAAGGACGCAGAGCGCTCCCTCTTGGATTTTAAGCCCTGAAAGAGCAGCTTGACACCCTGTGACCTGCCTGGTAATGTTCCTAATCCACCTTTTTATAAATACATGTTCCCGCGAGGGGTGAAAGGGCGGTGGGGGAGGACAAGCGAGTGCAGCAGGGAGGATCTCGCAGCCTCGGGCTGCGCCTGCGGGAAGCGGATGAAGGTGCTCACAGGCTAAGTGGATTAAGCCCAGGGAACATCAGTTCAAAAATAGGAGCTGCAGCATGACATAAAGATCTCGGGAAGTGAGAGGATTCGCCCACGACCCGCGTAAGGCCCCCGGAGGAAGTGAGGGAGGGTCATGTCTCGCCGGTGTTTCCTACGCTGGCTGCGGACATGGCCTGGAGATGTCCAGGGGATCTTCCTCCTCCTCCTCCTCGGGCTCTGAGCTCTGCAGCTCACACACATCCCTGCAAGATGCAGGTGGTGGAGAAAAACCAAAGTAGGGTCCTCCAGGGGTGGCTGCAAGGGTAGGGTGCTCCCCGCCTGCCCCTCATCCTACTCTTGTTTAAAGTCCACCCAATATCTGGGCTTGGTTGGGCATGGCCATGCCTGACACCAAACACTCCTCCAGAACAACAGCAGAACCTAGAGTTAAAATAAGATTGAGAGACATTAAAAAAAAAAAAAAATGCTAATAAAATAAACATTAAAATAAGGGAGAGTTAAAAATAGGATTTAAAAATAAAAGTAAAGTAATAAGAATTAGCATCCCCTCCTTGTGCTTCCTGAAACTTTTTATTCCTTCTTTTCTTGATGCAGAGACTGATGTTCTTCAGGACAGTGGCTGGTTTTACCTTGTGTCTTGTGCATTGAAAGAGCACCTCCAGGGCTTTGCTAATCACAGCAATACCCAAGCTAATGACAGTTCTTACTCCTCTATAATATCTGACATTTTTTGACTGTTCCTTTAGCACTTTGCCCCGAATGTTTTCTTCACATATACTGGTATTAAGCCTGTCTTTAAAAGGTAGTTGCCCTCGTAATATGAAGTGTGTGTTAATTGCATGTTTGCTAACTCAAGAGCAGCTGAATGAGCTTTTGACCAAATATTTAAAAAATTATTATTCTTTGACCCAGTTTTAATTGTGTTAATGATTTTAAGTTTGAAGCTAGTAAGTAAGGAAGGTGCTCAAATTAAAGCACGATGTGAGGGGTAGTGACTCTTTCAAACTCTTACTGTTATTATGATAATAAACATATCTTGATTTATATGTTTTTTTCTAAATTTAAGTATGCAAAGGAAGCCCTGCTGGGTTTCACACACATATGATCTATGCTCTAAAACAACAGCTACGATCTCACATCTGTCTTTCAGCCCCTAGGAAAGGGTAGCTTTTTCTTTCTGTCCCGATACTGCAGGAGTTAACAGCTTAGGGGATGGAAACAGGTCTGAAAGTCTCGAGGAGGATAATTCTTGAGAGGACAGGTTTAAGCTAAATAAGAAAGCAGATTTCATCAGCCTTCTTGGAAACAACCTGACCAGAGACTTGTGATCCATTTCTAAATTTGGCCTTTGCATTTTCCATGTACAGGAAGTGATGAAAACGGCGGCAGTAATCCCCAGCGAATTTAGACACGCACATCAGGGGCTGAATGCCTTTGTTTGTTATAGGGCTGCGGTAAGTTGGGTGTTGTAAACATGACTCATGACAAGTTTAATTAAGACAACAAACATGGGAAATGTAGCAGAAGGTCACGCATCTTTCTTCACAGTTTTGGCAACTGAAGATTTTTCGGAGAGATTTGAATGTGCTGCACTGCCACAAGGGTAAATGCAGGTTTTGTACTGATTTTCTCTTTCCCAAAATGATTTTTACCATTTTTTTGGATGGCGCTAAAGTAGTCTGAATAGAAAAAACCTGACCTAATGCATGAGCAAATTAACTTGTGGCAAGCCAAACTGCAACTGATGAAAATAAAAGATGTTGTGAACATATGATAAAACTCCTATAGTCAGTTTGGTCCTGCCCCAACAATGACAAATTTACTCCTGGATGAATCAGACTGAATGTATCAGACATTCAAATACCCACCTGTCAATGCAGAACTTGCCTGTTTCTCACACTTTCAAATGCACGTTTGGTGTTCAAATGAGCACACTCGCTGATGGAGCAATTTGTTCCAGACTCCTTACCTGAGCTTCACCCCTCTGCAGATGTTCTGTGGATCCTCAGATTTTGGTTCAGACAAGTTTCTTCCTAAGCCAGCTTATATGGTGAACAAAACAGTCCTTATGAGTTGGTACTTATTGGCACAGCGCTCTTGAGAAGGTGGTGGTGATACCGCCTCTGCAGAGTGGACAACAGATTCAGGCGGTGGACACTGACTTAATGTTTTGGTCATGGGCGGTACTTCTGGGAACTTCCCACACATTTGGAAATCTCAGTGATGCAAAGTCACAGCATCGGGGTTAATGCCTTACAAGTATCATAACACGGTGCGCTCAGGATGAACTCCCTCTACTTTAACATTGGCCACCTGCAAGCTAAGCATCCCGTTAAGTTAGTCAGCTGGGCTCTTCCTAAATCAGCTGAGAAAAAGAGGTAGGTAGGAATATCCAAAAGGAATTGATGCCATCCTGAACTACATGTCTGCAGTAGATGAGACATCTCCCTAGGTGCCTATTTCTCAACAGTGAAGCCAGACAAGGGAGCCCTGGTGATTAGCTGAGACTGCTGACCTAACTTTCAGACGGCTAAAATTAAATTAATTGAATCCCAGCCTCAGAGACAGGAGTACTTGTGCCAAAACACTCCTTCAAATGCAGGTTTTGTAAAAGCACACTTCTTCAAGACTTAAGACAAGTTTATACAAAATATTTGAAAAGTCTATTATAAAAAAAAATCCTCTTGAGGGTTTTGAAGTCCAAGAAGAGCAGATTCATACTGGTGTGGGCAAAGCCCCCTAGCATGTGAAATTGATTACCTGGGAAGGAGCTTTTCAAAATAGAAGATTTTTAGGTTAACACAGCCTCTCAATTTTCCCTAGAACTTGTGCTCTTAAATCCTTCAGAAGCATTTGAAAACTCCCTATCCAAATTAAAAAGCAGTATTAAATTTATGAAACCGGGAAGGTGAAATTTGGATTCTGAAGAGAGTTTAAGTCACAGGACTTGCAGAGTTTATCATAGGATTCAAAAGTATTTTAAAATGCATCTAGATGAAAATTTCTAAAGTCACAAATAATGCCAATATGTCTCTGAAAATCTACCCCTTAGTTTCTACCCTTTCTCATTTTCTTTCATTCAAAGCAGCAAAACCACCAAGTAGTTACAATTTTAGATTGTCTTCTGGTCTCTCTGATTAAAACATCCCATTTGCATAAGGCGAATGTGTGTGTTTGAGTGAAGGTTTTGCATAGCTTACTGTCTAAAACAAATATTTTGGCTCATTCTCTTTATGTGTGTGGATGGATTTATCAGAGGATTCTCCATTCAATCACTGCACTATTTTATTTTATTTTATTTTAGCATCTTACTAATCGTGAAACTAGA
This sequence comes from Elanoides forficatus, assembly GCA_025311575.1. NCBI lineage: Eukaryota > Metazoa > Chordata > Aves > Accipitriformes > Accipitridae > Elanoides > Elanoides forficatus. The sequence goes on along the minus strand of JAOBAS010000008.1, from coordinate 30,031,073 downwards.
TCAGTCTGATTTTCTCGTGAAGACATCTTGTCACGCAACCCCAGCATTCATATTAAGTGTGTTTACAGACCAGAAATGCGTGCACGTGGCCAGTGTGAATTTCTGGAGAAACTAATTAGGGGCAATTTTACCCCCAGATTCTTCCAAAGCCTCTGTGCTCTGTTTTTCAGGGAAGAGGCTGGAAAGCCCAATTATTTACAGGGACGGAAAAACATTGCAAAGATGGAAAATGAAGCCCCTCTCCGTTGTGCAAAGCTCCCGTAAACGCATAAAGACTCCAAAAACCAACCACGGGGAAAGACCCTTCCTTTCCGCGCTGCAAGAGGGAACGCTCCCAGCTATTGGAAAACGATGGTAATATCCTCTAGCCACCTCTGCTGCAAGCTGTCGTGTTTGGGAACGCTGCAGCGGGATTAAAACGACGCTCCCCAACAGATTAACCGCGGCGTAGCCGCAGCCCTGCGCGGGTCCCTGGGCTGAATGGGTGCCGGCGGTTCCCTGCGCGGTTCCCTGCACCACGGCGGTGCGGCGGGAGCAAGCTCTCGCCACCCAGGCTTTGGTGAGCCCCGGCTGCGTGATGCTCAGCGCGAATATTTTGGCGTGGAAGAAGAATTGTGGACCTGGACCGTTTGGTCGAAGGCGCTGGTTTCTCGCTGGCTTGGGTTGCGCTGCGAAGTGGGGCATCCTGTGGGGTCCTGTCCACGCAGCCTGGCTGTCGCAAGTGAACTGATTAGCATTGGCTCATTAGTCTAATGGCTCTGAACTTGAATGTCCTATGCGTTCCTCTCGAAGCTCGTTCAAAACCCAGAGCTAAAGGGCAGATGAGCACTGTAGTGAAGGGGGAAGTATCATGTTTTACTACCAGATTTGAGAAAAATCCTATTCACAGCCCTTCTGGGACCATACTGGCTTCTGAAATGTATTTTCTCTTGAGAGCTGAACCAAGGATGTAAGTCACAATGACATGACTTTTGTGAAATCTGCATTTGCAAGGGGCAGAAGGGAGAAATCTCTATAACCACAAAAAAAAAAAATAGTTCAAATACCAAGGCAAGAATGCAGAAGTAGAATTTGTTTTCACTCCTTAATTTTTATTTTTTAATGTGACCGTGGGGTTTTTTTCAGGGGGAGAGGACTTTTAAGGATAAGAAGGAATTCCGGATGGTCAGAATAAGCAGGTCTCGCATCAGAATAGTGACACCAGTAGGTCTGGTCAGGTTGGTTTGCTCTCCTGTGCATTTTATTTAATGTGGAATGGTAATAACTAATAAAGAAAGGACACTGAGGCTCCTACTGAGTCAGCTCAGGCAAAACTCCCCTTTTAGATAAGGAAATTTTACCTAAGAGTTCAACAGAGACTGTAAAATCTGGTCATGAAATCCTCACCTAAGCCGATAAGAAACCAAAATCTTTCAGACAGACAAGTGAAATAGGATTTCCAACCTCCATAGTTATTCACATCCTACTAATCAGCTCTGGCACCTGTGGCAGAATTGTTAAAGGAGTATTGATCTTCTGCAAAATTTGGTGTGTAATAGCGATCTGCAGACACAGAGAGAATACGGAATGCTCCTCCCTTGTTATTTCCCAGTGGGCTGATCAACTGGGAGATGCTGGAAATGCAGGTGGCATTTCCATTTCTCCTCTTCATCCATCAAGTGGTTATTTGATGGTCCATCCAATCAGCGTGACTGGTTCTATTTTTTTTTTTTCCTTTTCACAAATAATGTTATTGCATGTTGATGTTTGACACAGTCATATGTTATAAAGCAAAGGTTTAATGAAGGGAACTAGTTATAAACAGGCTCTTGCTCCTGAGTGAAATGAAAGCAATTTCTTTTGGGGTAGTTTTAAAAATAGCCAGTGCTGTTAACCATGTTTGTATTTCAATGCACATTTTTCCTGCTCTTTCAAACCTCACTGCCTCCCCTACTGAGAGTGTTACAACCTGCATGTGCGGGCAGGACTGTGAAGCAGTTTTCCAAGAAGAACAGCCACGAGCACACCAGTACCACCTTACCCAGTGGGAGTTAGATGTGGTCTTACCAGTTGATGGCACATTCAGCCACAGCAGGGAGCAAGCCATAGGGTAGCGTTTCAGATCCAGCATTACTACCTGACCTATCAGGGTCAGACCCTCCCAGGAGACTCCCCTGGGCTGATCTTACACACGTCTCAGAAAAAAAAAAAAAAAGTTGTGTTGTCCTCAGGGAAAACTGCTGCTGCCTTTTCCTGAGGACTACTCATGCCATTACAATCTGGAGCAGGGAGCTGGGGTCAGCGAGCTTGTGTCACACACCCTGACCTCTTCACCTCCTTTGAAAAACCTACCCAAATTTGGCCAAGCGATAAACGTCCATAAAAAATTCAACCCTACATGATCCGTGGAGACTTCTGACTCCAGATCAGGGTTTGAGCAGTAAAGATGAAGCATGAGAGCATGTGCTGGAGAAGAAAACAAGATATTGAATAGGTGTTTATTAATCAAGTGCTGGGATCGGAGTAAGAGAAGATTACAACAGTAAAAACCAGCATGCAGTTCTTTTATAATGAAAGACTGTTTTAGGATGCATATGTACAGAGGGAGGTGGGGGAGTGAAGTGATATTACACAAGCAACCTTAATTTACACATGCCTTACTTCTGGAGTGCTCAGCTTGGTAATTCTGCTGCTGCTCTATGGGCACAAGGTTTTTTTTTTTTTTTCTATTGTATAGAGTGGTTTGCTGCCTTTCAGTTCCCTGTACTCTGGATTTATAAGATGTGGAATATTTGTGACTGCCTTGTGCTGCGATGATGTGATCGCAGAGCTCTTTTCAGCTCTGTGGAAGAAATGAAAGGTTGTGTTCACTGAGAGCAGTTGCTAAGAAAGAAAGAAAGAAACCCTATTTTAAGCTGTTCCACAGAAGCACATACTGGCTTGATTGGTTATTGATTCCAGTTTCATTATGGGGAAAGCACATTTTTAGCTACAAACATGTGCAGCCACATGTTCAGCTGCAAGTGTGAAAACTGCATCAACTGTAAGGCTCTGCTGCGGGCTGTGCTGAGCCTGAGCATCCGAAAAGCTGAGGACCCACATTTCCCACCCTAGCGAATGCCACCAGTCTCTGGAGGAAAGTTTTCTTGGCTCCTTCAGCTGTATTGAGCTTTGGATTCAATTCAGTTAGGAGTCGGTTGTGACTTGGATCTCGCAAGCTGTCCCTAGACTGGTAAATTAAACAAAGCCTCGGATTGCTTTGGACATTGGAGCGTGACTGCCTATTCTGCAAAACTGTTGGACTGGTCCAGGGAGTGGTGGAGCCTGCATGAATCATTGCCCTCCTGGACTGTGCCTAGACATGGGAGTGCGAGGGTTTAAAAGGGTGCCACAGCATCTTCTGTGCAGGATGGCTTCGGTGTCAGACAATGCGCATGGGCACGTTCCGTGTGCTAGGAGGTCATAGGTATACACAAATGCATGTGTGTATATACATACGCACATAGGCAGGCATACTTGCCAGAGATAGACAGCTAGGTAATGCCTTGCAAATCTGTTTGGATTTCAGTACCATATATGAAGGAGCAAACTCATACATCTTGCCTCAGAGAGCACGGAAAGATGTGGGGGCTGCACAGTTTTTGTTCTGCTTTTACCCCAGCTAAGCCAAAATGGAGGTTTTTGTGGCAATTCACCCTTAGCCAAGGGCAGGAAGAATATGGGCAGGGAACAGGAATGCCTGCAAACACTGGGCTTTTGAGATACCCTTTCTTCAGAGCTGTGCCAGTTCAGTCATTAGTTAAGAATAAATAACAACAAAGTACATCCCTGAATCAATGTTTGTAGGAACAGAGCCCAGGGTCAGGCACATTTAAAAAGGACATTTTTTTTTTCCCCTGAAGAAAGCCGGAATCTGTGAAAATGAGCAAGGGAAAGACTTGGAAACCGCTAGCTATTTCCTGAAGGCTTTTCCCATTCCTTCTCATGCAACTCAACACGTGCTTTGCCTGGATAAGAGTGGGTATTTCTTTTTTTCAGGAGTGCTGGAGATATCTTACTTTCCTTTTGTTGCAAGGTTCCAGACCCTGCAAACGTTCTCCATTTCTTGGCCTGGAAGAACTGAAACGTGGTCACTTGTGTGGGCTGCAAAAGCCATCTGCTTGGGCCTGTTTTCAGAGGAGGCTTGAGGCAGACATCCCATGACAATGAGAGAAGAAGAAGGAATCCTCTCAGTGCCTATTGACACTGGACTGCTATTGAGACAGTTGTTTCCGAAATTCCTCCTCATTTGTGTTGCTAATTGTATTTTAGGGACAAGGAGTGCAGGTCCTCAACGTCTGTGCACGTGCATGCGTTATTACTTCCATCTGTCCAGAGCAGCTGGGTACCTCAAGCAATCCTGTTGGTGTTGGCTGACCCACGCTGAAATCTCCTTTCTTTCTGATTTCAAGTAGGAATTGCAGACCTCAGTTTATGCTGACCTGTGGATCTAGACGATTGTCCATCCAAATTCTGATCATCTATTTGTTATCAGCAGGATTCTGGCCAAAGCCCGTGATGAGAGTTGTCTGGCCTGCAGACCCAGGCTTTCCTTCTGTGGCTGGCAGGAAAAAGGGCAGGTTATTGCTAGAAATGTGCCCTATATAGGATTGGGATATGGCCAAAACACACATCTGGATCCATATTCCACCAGTTTAAAGCAGCCCCATTTCTCATTCTGCTTTCCCTAAATATTTAATCAGTCAATCAATCTTCCTCTTTGGTCCAGTGCATATTTAATCATGAATATAAAGTCAAACAGCTCCACCAAGAGAGATTTGGAGCCATTCTCCCCCACCACAGCACAGAGCTATGTAATGACTGATGGAGACTTCAGAGCCATGTCAAGCCTCTGCTTTGACTCAGAAAGCACAAAGGTTTGAGCCTGGGCTTCCCCCACACCCGTGTTGTAGGGTCCCGAGCAAAGGGAGATCTTTTCTTGGACTTTCCTTGGTGTTTCAGTCCCATCAGCTGCAGTTTGGCTGGTTTTGATGGCTATGTCTACATTTCTGAGTCAGGACGTGAACCTGGGCTCCCAGGCAGTGGGCTGGTTTGGAGCCCCGTTGCTTAGAGCTGTTTCCCTGGGTAGTAGATTTGGCTTGGGGAGAGCTGGTTGGAGGGACCAAAGCAGAGTTGGGAACTGAGCAGTGTTGCTGGGGTCCAGGACCTCTGCTCCTTCCTAGTCCTAGGAAGGGCTAGGAACGTACACGGCGTGCCCAACTCCATCCAAGCCTTGTATGGGGGGAGCCTGGTTTCTTGGCCGAGAACTGAGAATTCACTAGGCAGCAGTGGGATGAGGAGGAGCAGGGCATTGCAATGCTAGCATGGCCTTGAGGGCCTGTTCCCTGGTGCCTGGCCTTGGTACCATCTTCGTTAATACTAGACTCAGTCACACCTGTGTTCTAGGGTCCTCTTGTCCTTGAAGAAGCAAGGGGATAGGTTTTGTATCAGAAATATAATGCCATTCAGCAGTGAGCTGAGATGACTTGCTTGCACCATGTTGGTCACCATAATAAAGACATTTGGCCCTTTGTTTTTGTTTTGAATGTACCGTAACTCTGGTTTGTGGAAGTGCTTCTTTTTTGATACACTTCAAACAAGGGTCTCAGAAAGGAGAGAACAGGATCAAACTTAGCATCTCATGTTTCTCACCACTCCTCTAGCAGAAAATATGTTTCCAAAAGCAAGCCAAGACCACATCAAAATCATATCATCCCATGTCCGTTTCTGCTTAATGAAGCATCTTCATGTAGATCAGTTAGCACAAACACTTATTCATTCATCCTTTCACTAACCAGTCAACCACAAAAATATAACTGACATTTAAACGGTGCAGGAGGAGAGACAAGCAGGTTAGCCACGCTGGAGATAGGGCCAGTAATTCCACAGTGTAATAAGAAGGCTCTCAAACAAACACCATATGAATTAATTGAGGCTGAACTGGAAGAGATGGTTTTTGCTAAGGTTAATAACAGCTGACAGCTTGACCTATTCTTGCAGTTTTACCATACCAGCATCAGTCCCAGGCTCTGCTTGTCTCTTCTCTCCTTAAATGCCCAATGCTGGATTTAGCCTCTGCATGGGGTTGCGAAGTCCCACTGTTTGCAGGTTGCCCCCCCCAGCCCCAGTCCCTGCTGCTGGATGTACCTAGGCACACGGCAGGGACCTCTCCTCCTGGATCCCCAGGGTCCCTCGCCCCTGCAGTGGGAAGCACAGGGTGAATGCTGACAGTGGTGCTAATGGGGTGTGAGTGTGTATCGAGGTTTCTCATGTGGATATTATAGCTTGTGAGTGTGTTTACCAGCTGCTTCCATGACCCAGAGCTAGACTCTGTCTACAGGGGTCCGTTAGGAGACTTTTCATACCTTATTTATTCTTGGGGAAAAGACATTGAAACAACATGACCCCAAACCAACTAACAAACCTGAAAACCGCGGAGTAAATGATCACAGGGAAAAGGCGCTCTCTGCTCAGTGCCTGCCTGGTAACGATGCTTTCTTGCTCTTCTGTTTATTTTAACCTAATGTTTCTATGCAGGTAGCATAAGGCCGTGGGCAAAAGCATCTCGCAAGTACCCTTGTCTCCAGATGTGTCAGGTCACTGTGGATTTCACAGTTGCTGCCACTGGCTGTTATCACCTTGCAGCTTAATGAGACATCAGCAAGAGCAGCTTGATGTCTCAGGTGACGTGTGTGTTTGCAATACATTTTTAAGGCCGCATCTTGAGCTGTGGGTAAGAGTTGAAGGCACACGTCAACCCTGCCAGCTGGAACCTGAAAAATGATCCTTATGGCTGCTGTCTCTGTAGGAGCCACCAGACTGCCCGACTGGAGAGGAGAGGAGGGGGCAGGCGGAGGGCAGCATCTCATATGGACACCATTCCTCTTTAATGCCAGAGTTGGGCCTCTTCGCTAGGACAGCACGTGCACCAGGATAACGATACAAAGAGGTGTCAGACCTCCAAAGCTGAGGCAGAAATAAGGTTTTGGTCCTGAAATGGACCTGAGAGCATAGTCATGGGTGGCTGTTTCTGGAGGGAAGATGCTGATGTTGGAAATCTCATCTGTTTGGGTTGTAGTTTCCAAAACACAATAACAGCTACAGTTAATAGGTTAGTTAATAGTGGCGTTGGGAAGGTGTGGAAAGCTTGAGTACTATGAATGGGATTCATCATACCATTCATCAGATGGCAAAGTCTGAGATTCCCCTTACCATCCGTGAAGAGCAAGGTTCATTTGGCTGAGCTTATCTTAGGATGTGATGGCTTTCCCTCTGGAGTACCTCTTTCCCCTTCTCAATTAGAAAAATATCCTGGAAACAACCTGCTCTGACCTGGACATGTTTCCTGTAAAAATCCAAGCGAGACCAAATGGTTCTCACCACCCATGTGGCAAGAACACCTGCTAAGTGAGCTGCAAGTAGGAGCAATGGATGCTGGCCCTTGGTTTGTATTGGTTAATCCTCCTATGGAGCCCACCTTGGCTTTTCACATTCCAGCACAATTGGAACTGGCAACAACTGCAGTGATTTTTCTTTAGTACTTTGCACCAGGTTGTACTGAGCAAAATCTGCTGATGTTAAGGGATGTTCTGGATGCCTTCTACAGATATTTTTTACTCTTGAAGACCAGTAAGCAAACAGTTTAATCCCTCTCTTATAATTACTTGCTTCCTCCTCTTGTATACAAAATTGAGTTGGCTTCCTTTTCTTTGAGCGTGTTCTCTCCCTCGTCTGCACAATATTAGAATACAAGGGCAGTAGTGCAGGTCTTTGTACTTTTGCTGTCCTGCCTCTTCTCCTAATAATTGCAACACTATTATTTCAGCTCCATGCTTGCCCCTGCATGCTCACTGTGATCTGGGACCCTTACCAGCTGCTACAGCCATGTCCTGATGCCAGCTGGGATGCCTAGGTGCTGTAGCAATAGGATGACATTCATGATACCGAATCTCTATTTTTTCCTTCTTTATGGGAGATGAAAGCACTAAGCAACTTCTCTGTGAGCTCTCAGACTCTTGCAGGAGCATGCTGCTAATGGGCTGACTCCCAAAGGCAAAGATCTTTCCCAGGTCCCATGGATTACCATGAGCTGTGTGGGCACTCGACACTTCAGATTAACAAGCCCTCCTCCTGCCAAAGCAGGTATTTGCCTGCAACCGCTGTGCCCACATGGGAAGACCTGCTTCCAGAAATCACCCTCTTACAAGCCTCAACCCTGTGCTGGGGGCTCCTGCAACTGGGTCAGGCTTTGCATTTATTTATGGGCTAAGAGAATAATTGTATTTTAGTCAGGCCCTCTATGAACCTGAAGAAAAACAAAGCTGAACATCTCCTCCCAATGTTACCAATTGGACCTATTGTACAGTGGTTTTGTCAGCAAGTTATTTAAGACCTTAATCCCCTTCAGTTATTAGGGGGAAGTCCAAGGCAGGGTGAGACTGGAAACAGGAGTGATTTTCACTTGGATTTTCATCTTTTCTTTTCTTTAGTGCTGTAACCTGATGAAAAGGCAATGGTGTTTCACAATGTGCTATTCCATTCACTGCTGCCTGCTTAAAATGAGGAAGGTGGAGGAGTAAGAAGAAAAGACTCCTCTAAATCTATAGAGGAGTGTTGGTGCCTGTAAGAGCTGTTTAAAGAAGAAGTAAAGCCACTTTAGCTTGTTGATCTATTTCTGCACTGTAATTTATGCTGCTATTCACGCAGTGTCAGAAAGCTATTGTAAACCGTTGTATAAACCCACCCTGTAGACTTGAGGGGCTCTAGTCCATAGCTCTGCCAGCACTAGCATACTGGTGATAGGATAATAGCAGGTTTCACTCCTAGAAGTGTTTTTTGGGGGGGATTAACGTACAAGAGGTAGAATTTTAATGATTCCCAACAGACCACCCACTTAGCTATTAGCAATAGGCAAGCTACAGTGTACGCATCCTGGTAGAGGTGAGTTTTGAGAAGAGATGTGAAATATAACCCAGGAGCTTTCACGAATGATTTGTGGAAGGCACTCCATGAAATACCACATCAGTAGAGATATCTCAGGCGAAAGCCTAGGCTGGGAAATTGCTTCGGAGCAGCAGCTGGGGAAAAGACACCATTTCTTTGGGCACGGCCACTCACATGAGAAGGGAAGCTAGAAGAAAGATCATTCAGGAGGATAACGTGTGCTGTGAGCAACAGGGGAATAGGCAGGACAATGGCATAAAGGAAAGATGCTGAGGACAGGATCTGTCTCTCCTAACATTAAACATTTAGTCATCCAGGCTCTCTTTGTGGTCAGCAGAGCACGGCACTTTGAAGGCATGATTCATCTGACCTATTTTGGGCACTAACCTGCTTAGGATGAGGTGAATACATGCCTGTTTCTTCCTACTGATTCTGAGGGGAGCTTCAGACACGTAGCAGATACAGACATCTGTATTTTCGGCACGTCAAGGGAAGTGAGACAAATCCTCCTTCGCACGTGGAGTGGGACTGTGAGAGAGGGCATGCACGGCCACACAGAGCCCTCTGAATCTGGGACAGCATCCAGGCACCATCCACCCTTGTCTCCAGGAGAGACGAGGAACCAGAAGAACAGAGGATGGAAACCAAGAAAGAAAGAGAGGGGAAAGAGGACAGGGAGCTTAGGTTCAGCCATGTTATGTTTCAGGTCTTACCAAGAGCAGCTGTAAGTAATATGGGAAATGTAGGCTGAGAAGAGTAATACACAAAAAAAATAGAAATGGAAAAATGAGGTTTAAAAGTTTCACTAAGAAGTGGGCTTCTTCATGAACAACCAATGTTATTATAGCTAGCAACTTAAAAAAGAATAGTGACATTTTCTCGTTAACATTTTTTCTGAAATTGCATTCCAGAATCTTTATGGACAATCTTAAACTTGCTGAAATGTATATTTTGCACTGAAAATCAGGTTTTGCATGGGCAAAAAAAAGAAGAAAGCTTTTGTGATGACTGCAGCACAAATTTCTGTGAATGGTTCTTTAAGCTGCATTGCCAGCAATGTCATGAATCCGCTCAGAACTCCAAGGAAGGGAAGTGGTTTGGAATTCCTAACGCTGCTCTTTCAGCCAGAATAGCCATTTTGGGTGTATTTCACATGAAGCATGGCTTCAGGGCTTGATATGTCTCCATTCTGGGCCTTGTAGTGTGCCAAAGAAATTCTCAGTGTTTAACAAATAATAATAGAAATAAGCTGTGTAAGCGTATGTGAATCTTCACTTTATAATTTTACATGTAGAAAAATGATCTCATAGGCACATAGGAAATAGAGCAGATGGTAAAATGTGTGTTGGACTGAACTCAGGCTGGAGACTAAGTCTCCTAGACAATAAAAGCACAAACGCTGGACAGTCCCCTGCAGCCATGCACATGAAGTACGCCTTGTGAGCTGAGATGGGGGAGCACAGATCAAAACAGATTAAGAGGCCACCTTTGATCTGTTGTTTTCTCCTATTACTGTTAGTTGCAGCGCTGTGATCCGACATTCCCTGCGTGGACATTCAAAGGTGTTTGTGCAAGGACAGCCCTCAGTTGGGTTACTGGGAGATGGGTACCCAGCTGCATTATTCCTATTTTTGAACATGTGCAATTCCACCAACGTCGGAGGTGTTTCATCTGCAGTGAAACTGGCTCAAGAAGGTGGTTCTGGATAAGGACTTGTAGCGTAACCCTGCTGCTTCTCCCCTCCAGAGATTCTCGTTGGTGGAGGTGGATGAATCCTGGTCCATAATAGCGTTTCAAAGCATGGGTTTCCCTTGGAGACTAGAGCCAAGGTGCAGCCCTGCGCAACAGCAAGGTAAGTCGGGGAAATCAGGAATAACCATGAACTGCCTGAGTTCAAAACTGCTGCTGGAAGAGAAAAACTGAGAAATGGAGCCATGCCAGACTGCAAGGAAGTTATGCTCTGTATACTAGCAAAACAGAGACCGGCAGAGCATTATAAAAGCAAAGCACACAAACAAAACTTCTTCACAACGTATTCCTCAGCAGAGAGTTTGTAGGTAAACAAAACCTGCACATCCCATGTCCGTTAAAAGACTAAGCTGAGCTGAAAGATTCCTTCAATGATATCAGTGTAAACATTATGAGTGCAGATCTGGCCAGCTACTAGCCCTTGATTGATGTGCTATGTTAGATTCATGCATGCCTCAGGAAAAAATTATCTTCTGCTGTCACGTCAGTTTTTATCCCCCTTTCTCTTTGCTACAGGATGCCTGATGGGCTATTCTGGAGTGTTAAATACAAATCACCACAGTGCTCTATTAGATATGCTTCTCTATATTGGGCAGATCATGTGCTTCAGAGACCAAACGGACTTATGTCTATCCACTGGCAACTTTCATTCATATCAATGGCAGTGGCTTTGGCACAGCTGTCTAGGACTTCATTGCAGAATTTAGTGAGGACAATGTTGGAAAAATTTCATTTCACTTTGAAAAATCTTTTCCACTTTTTTTTTTTACTGTAGGTAATAGGTTTTCTTCTATAGTAATGATTGTATAAAGTAATTAGAGTATAGGGAAGACCATTTGAAAATGGAAGAATAGGCAATGAAAATTTTGTATTGGGATGCTGAGATCTTGTCCTGGTCTCAGCTGGGATAGAGTTAATTGTCTTCCTAGTAGCTGGTATGGTGCTACGTTCTGAGTTCAGTATGCGAAGAATGCTGATAACACTGATGTTTTCAGTTGTTGCTAAGTAGTGTTTAGTCTAAAATCAAGGACTTTTCAGCTTCTCAAGCCCA
>JAOBAS010000008.1:29967715-30019212 GCA_025311575.1 Elanoides forficatus | reverse complement strand
CTTTTATTATTACTGTTGTCATTTTATTAGTGTTTTCATTATCATTATTAGTTTCTTCTTTTCTGTTCTATTAAACCATTCTTATCTCAACCCATGAGTTTTGCTTCTTCTCCCTGTTTTCTCCCCCATCCCACTGCGGGGGGGAAGTGAGTAAGCGGCCGCGTGGTGCTTAGTAGCTGGCTGGGGTTAAACCACGACAGATCTTGATGCTGAGATGCATTAAAGTAATAAGATCTGGGGTTTGGGTTGTTTTTTGGTGGGGTTTTGTTTTTGGTTTTTTTGTGTTTTTTTTTTTTTTTAAGATCAGTTTATCTGTTAGTAGGCTAATATGCTAGTTTAAAGCACAGGACCCTGGAAGAAAGGGTCTAGATCCTGTCTTTTCCATTCACCCCAGTGCATATCTTGGGGAAATGTCTTTGCACCTCTGTTTTCTCAAAGGTAAACCAGAGACAACCGTGCCTGCTTACGTGATAGAGTTGTTCAGGCCACATTATTTATAACCTGCACCCTGAGTCCGCAGAAGAGCACATCTCACTTCTCCTATTTAAATTACACTGATATTAGATGTTGCAACCTGCTCTGAAGTAAGCTACACAGAGGTTTGTACTGGTGGAGGCCAGTGGGAGGTCGGGACAGAGGGAGGAGTTGGGAGGTGTTGGCTTGAGAGGAAACTGTCTTTGTGATCGCTGTAACTTGCATTACTGATAACTGGAGGGGGATTTTCCTAATAGAAAACCTGTGAGCTATACAAGGAGGGTAATCCACTTGACCCTCCTAAGCCTTCGAGCCATCATGACGTTTCATTTCTCACCAGCTGCAAGACCACTTCTTGGGGTTCATTTTGATTGCGATGCAAAGCCGACGTTGCTCAGCCCAGGAGGAAGACCAGAACGGAGATGTCGGAGCAGGGCACGCGAGCAGGGACATAGCGATCATATTTGGAGTGGGTGAGAGCGGGTGGCAGCGAGGAAGATAAACAGGGTGTGTTTGTGCAAGTGACCTTATTTATATCAGCATGCCGAGGAGGGACCAAATGTACTGCACTGAAGGAAGTGAGTCCACACGCATACGGGAGCGGGTCCAGCCCTACGTGGCTGGCACAAGCCCAGGCGCTGCTTCGTAGGGTGACAGCTCGGGGCTTTCGGGGCAGCTGCCATCCTCAGCGTCGGGTTTTTGGAGCTCTCTGCATTGCAGGCTGTGCCGAAACGGGCAGGATGGTTATCAAGTGCTGGTGGGAAGGGTGTTCTGCTCTGGCACCCAGCACCCCTCCGGCAGGCACCGGCAGTGGGGAAGGACCCGCAGCCCCCATGCCGCTGAACAGACCCCTGTGAGCGACTTATTCAAAATCATAATTCAACATAGTTCAACATTTGGCCACTGAATGGCTCATGGACCAATCCTGACTTTTTGTTTGTTTGTTTTTTAATACTGTATTTGTTATTCTCTGAATATTTTAGGTGGATAATTATCCAGTGTGTGTACTGTGTCTTGCAGAATCCAGGAATATTTGCTTTGGCTTTTCTTTCTGGTTAGTTAGGGTGTGTGGTTGCTGGCCTAGATCTCATGGCATTGTTTCTGACTACGTAAATGAAATTTTTAAACAAGAGAATAATGAATACAGACCAAAGAATAAGGCACATCCTGTGGCAATTTCACACAGGCAATTTTTCTTGCTAAAATCCACGAGGGGCTCAACGGTTGTGATTATTTACACATGTACTTAATGGCTGTCCACATATCACAGATACAGGATAACAGGCACCTAATAACCAGAGCCGATCGAGTTTGGTGGGTGCCTTGAATCATCCCTCTTTTTGTCTGTGTTTTCTTTCCCTCTCTTCCTTTCTGTTTGGCTACGGAGGCACTTTGAAGGAGGAGGAAGAAAACCTTCACTTGAAACCGCATGAAACCAAAAGCTGGGTGTAACCAGCTTCAAATCCAGACAAGAGTCAGCGTGCAACTTCATGTTTTCATCGTTCAGCATCTCACATGGATGGGTGGCTTTTTGAAACACACGGAGGATCGCCGTCACACATGTGCTAATGTGTGCACACACGTGCACACCCATCATTGTACACTCACTTTACACTGCAGCCCGTTCAGCTGTGGTGCCAGCAGCTGCCCAGATGTGGTGAAGAAAGCTCAGGCTGAATCTTTCCTCACCTCCCCAGATGGGTTTTACCCCCTGTGCCAAGACACACTTTGCCAAAGCTAAAATGGCACCTGAGCTGCCTGTTTCAAAGAGTTTGTCCACCTTACGTGCCAGTCAGAGAAATTATTACACTCCTCACAAAAGCTAAAGATTCTGCTTTTTCCAACTCTTTGAATAAGATCTTGTGGCTATGTTAACACAGGAATGACTTCAAGAGATCGCAACTTCAGCATTAAGTGTCACAAATCTATGTCCAAGCCCCAGATGTGATCGTGATACTTGGACAGCAGCCGTTACTAAAGAGTTAGCAATCCATCACTTCTCATCCCACAAACAAATTGGTGGCAAATCTTCCTGATGGTCTTTTTAAAGTAAAAGAGATCAAATATAAGAAAAAAATATTTTGAATGCCTCTAGAAAATAAGCTTGATAAAACGCTGAAAACACAAATTCCACTGAAGTGGGATTTCATTATTTGCAGGTGCTCTCGTTCACTGCCTGTGCAGGTCCAGACCTAAACTTGGGGATGTGATGGGGACTTGCTGCGAGAGGACATGGGTGGAGATGAGGAGATGTGGATGGATGCTATTTGCAAATCACCAAACTCACTGTTTGTGAGAGAGTGGAAAACTTTTGCCCGATGGAGAGGTTTTTGTGGGGTCTGAAGGCAAGGTGCGGCTCTGCCTGTCATCCACACACTGAGGGAGCTCTGCCAGGAGCATATCTCGTGCTGTGATCCCATCTAATCTTGGGAAGCAATACAAGCCACCAGTGAGCGATGCCTCCATGAGCTGCCTTGCCAGCCACGATGCTCCCTTTCCATCCCTGCACCCCGATCCTGAGATTAGGGAGGACCGGGGCTGGTGTAAGCCCCCTGCATATCGCAGGCTGCCTGTTCCTCAGAAACCTCTGCTCTGAATGGGTGGATTCACAGCAGGCTGAAAACACAGCCCTATCCTCAGTGTAACCTCTAATCTTGATTAAAATGCTTCCAAGGCTGGGCAGCCCGAGCTGCGTCCTTTGATCAATTCTGGTAGCCGCTCTTGCATTCCCTAATCCCTGTTAATATCACTGCTTGTCAGGGAAGATTTGTGCCTTTCCTGGAAGACGGCTGCCTATTTTGTACCAACTGGGGGAGAAAGAGACGCTTCGTCAGCTGGTGCCGGGAACAGTGAGTGGCAGACAAGAAAGGCATCCTGTTTTCTGGGGAGAAGGCGCGGGAGGTGGGCGAGCGTCTGGCTCCGACTATTAACTCTGGCTGCTAGCACTGCTCCTGCCCTTTCAGGATGCGGCATAATCCTCTGTTTTAACCACATGCAATCCCTGAACCTCTCGTGGCAGTGTTTGTGGCAGAGGTACAAACTTTTGTACCCCGGCCAAACTGTGGGACAGATTATGTCCTGTTGACCTATATTCCCCTGAAGTCATTTTCAATTAGTGCAGCAGTTACTCCTCCTGTTTGCACCGTCAAATTTCTCCCTGCTGCAATGTTGAGCTGAGACTCCAGAGTCCACGCTCTCCGGGGGGGATTTTGCTGGCTCCTCGGAGCAGACAGAGAAATGCCTCCCTAAAACAAGCCCCTCGTCGTATTCTCATGTTTCCTTGGAAAGCCTAGCCCGTTGCTCCGGGGAAGCATGAAACCTTCTCTGGTGGTGGAAGGGGAAGTCTGGTCCCCAGCTCTTGGTTGATTTCCCCGGGGGCAGGAAACTAAAGCCCAACTGGGGAGGGGTTCACATGGGGCAACCTGCTCTCTGTGATCTGCCAGGACTGGAGAAATCAAAGGTGGCTTCTGGCTGGAAGATGGGAAGGGTTGGCAGAAGCAGCAGGAAGAAGACCTACAAAGGGAAGCAAGGGACGGGGCGTGAGCGGGGGGAAGTGGCTTTTGTGAAATCTTGGTCATCCCCTCCTCCAGCAACTCAGAGAAAAGAGGGAGACTTGATGTTTTGGAAATGAATAGAGAACATGCCTTCCTTTACGAGCAGGTTCGGGAAAGGAGAGGAAGGTGCCTTCATGGGATGGGAATGAGGACTCATTCTGACCCCCACTAGCCCCACACCAAGCGGTTTGGGATCACTGACATGGGCAGCAATGCTGCCTTAGGCAGAGTGTTGAGAGAGGTGATGTTCCGCTTCTGCTCAGCACTGGCAAGGCACATCTGGAGTGCTGAGTCCAGTGCTGGGCTCCCCAGTACAAGACAGGCATGGACATACTGGAGTGAGTCCAGCAAAGGGCCATGAAGATGACAGGGGACTGGCGCATCTTTGCTATGAGAAGAGGCTGGACAAGCTGGGACTGTTCCTCCTGCAGAAGAGAAGGCTCAAGGGGATCTTGTCAAAGTATATAAATCCTGATGGAGCTAATATACAAACCTTCCCTCCTGCCATTCTGGCCTACCCCTGATTTTTATGCCCTTGCATCTGATGGTTGGGGTTTTTTTTTGGCCTGTGGAGAGTTTTACTTTCTTTTTTTTGTTGCAGGTTTAGTATACAGTTGCAGATGAAAAGCACTCATGTACGGGCCCGTCAGCACAGTGTGAAGGTGTGCAGAACCCCCATCTTCCTCTTCTACCTCCTGGTGCTGTTTTATTCCTTTTCTGATGTGAAATGCAGGAAGTCGATGTCAGTTACTCCTTCAGCAAGTAGAGACATTGTATTTTTAAGTCAGAGAAATATATTGAGGCTAATACCTGTTGCTTATATCAGGGAATTGATCTATGTTACCAATTTATGCTCAACTTTGAAACAGTCCCATACAACCGCACAGCCACCATTCTAGCAAAGTTTTCCAAATTATCTTCTTACTACGGGCCTATAAACTCCCCTGACACCTGAAAGAACCTCTCTGTGTAGCCTCTGTCATTACAGTAAGATGAAACATATCTTAAAAGTATCTTCTGCTGTGAAATTCCGCAGAGCTTAAAAATCAAAAAGTTGGTTTTGATTGTAGTTGAAATAATGTGATGGAAAATGTAAACCATTTCTTACTTGGGTTTTTCTTCATCCTTTCTTTTTCTCCTTTTGTTGCTAGGCTCAAAGGAATGAATATTGCCCAGGGTTTTGTCCCCTCCTTTTCCCATATTTTCCTTCAATTTTGAAAATGGTGGCAAGAAATTCTCCTCTACCTCCTCCTTGGGCACTAGTCCTTTCTCCTTTTTGTGTGGAACTTCCACAGACAACCTGGGGAGGAAACAAACTTCAGCTTTGAAAGGAGAATTTGAAAAGCAAAATTAAAGTTTTGATTACATAAAAAGAAAATCTATTTCTAGTTCAAAGTTTCTCACTTATGAAAAATTAAAACTTTTCCAACAAATATTTGGTAAACCCCTCATTTTGTGGGCAGGGAAATTTTTCAGCTGAATGTTTTTAACAGTTCTAATTGTATTTATTGTCTTTCTTGATTTCTGGTAAATCAGTATTGTTGTTCAGAGGCAGTTATGAATGTTTCTGTCCTTTCCCATCTCTCCAAGAATCAGCACACTCCTGCGGGAAAGTTGGAGAACCTCTGTTCATGAAATAATAACATTTTGGTCCATACATACTCATGTACAACTTTATTAGAGGATCGGTGCACAAGGCAGATCAGGGCTAAAGCATATGTTGAGTTCTGGGAAGGCTGGGGGTGAAGCTAATCCATCTGCGAAGATCCCAGGTCAAGGCATCATTTCCAGAGCTGAAACAAAGAGCTGGCACAAGGACGTCTACATGAGAACCACCACCTCTGCTAACTCACGGCTGTAACTGCCTGTCTTCCCTCTGCAAGACCTGCAAAGACGCAGCCTGGCTGGGACCATACAAGCAAGCAAACAGGGTTTGACGCCAACTTATGCAGCCTACCCACTGGATTTAACTATTAGCCCCCCTGAACAAAATACCTGCGAGACCCAGTGCACCACCTTCACCCAAACAGCTCCATGGCCAAGGATCCTCAGATCTGTGCCAACACCAGCACGTTGCATGGGATGAACACGCTCTGCTGACGAGTCAGAGCAAAGATGAGTGGCTGCACCCCTGCCGGGAGGATGGGTCACACCCCTGCTTGATAAGGTGCCACTTGCTGGTCCTGGGTACCTTCTCTGGAAAGCAATTATTAACTGCTGGGTGAAGGAGGTGTCATCTTGACTTCTCTCATTTTTTGTTTTCCTTTTAAACAGAAAAACGTGTGGAGGCTGATGTCACCCTTGCTGCGACAGTGCTGTGAATTTGGGCGGGTGCTTTTGGCTTTGCTGCTGCGTCGCAGGCTCGTGGTGTTACCTGTTATGCAGCCAGGCTGGACCATGCTGGAGCTCGCGGGCAGCTCTCAGACGAGCAAAAATTTCTCAGGCCTTCGCTGCCATGCTGTGAGCATGACGCATCGCTTCTGAGCCTTCATCCCTGCCACGCAACTGGTAGAAGGGAGCTATTCATTTCTAAAGCAGTTTAGTTGCAGGTACTGATATTTGCACAAGAAAAACGTGGTTAGGAGAGGCTTTTCCTCAAGACTGGCATCGTGGCCAGAGCACTGGCACAGGACCGGGCTTGCTCTCAGGGAGCAAGGGGACATTCGCACACATTTGGGTGTCCACAGGTATCTGAGCTCCTGTTGTGGCTGATGGGGACCTGGGGCTTCATTCAGCTGCACAGATATGAGCATTTAGTGCCATCCGAGATGCTCCTGAGTTTCTGCAAACAAATTCAGACATGTCCAGATCCAAGGGGCATCTTGTGCCTATGGCTGAGCCAAGCCCAGGTCGGTGCTGTCTCGCAGCAGTGGACCTTTGCCAGAGTCGTTGTAAGGGCGTCTATGCCTCCAGGTGCTCTGCTTTTCCAGGTCTGGGAAATGGGAGACAAATGCACCAGATAACTCGGCACACTTTGGGAGCCAGGCTCTTTGACTCAGACCCTCCTTCCTCACCACCCTGCCCTGTCACCCAAGGGCACCCTGAACCCCGTGCAGGTGTATCTGCAGCTGTGGGTGCAGCGCTTATTAGCTCCAGCAGACATTACTCACCTGGGGAACGGTGCCAGTGTGCTAACGAGGTGATACGGCTGTTGTGGACATGGCTTGTGCCTGGCCAGCTCCGGACAGCAGCACAAGGAGTGGGTGTCTGTTGGTGGGTCCACGTGCTGATGGATTCCCCTTGCAGACCCCCGGGAGGAACCATGGTCCCGGGCATCTCGCAAGGAGGGGAAGCTGCTGAATTAGCCCATGATGAAATGCAGGTGGGATGTGGGTGGCTTGGGCATGTTGACCTGAAAAGGTATGGATACCCATCGCTGCTCAAGCAGATGTCTCTCTGCTGCCTGAGCCCAAACCACAATTCTCAGCCTGTGCAACTCATTTGTCACCTCGTTATTAGGGACTCCTGCCTGGGATGTGAAACACCCATCTCTGCCTGAGTCACGGCAGGAACTTGGTGCCACATACTGGGAGAAGGTCCCAGCCCCTGTGTTATCAGGATGCCTGTGACGTGGGGCTCTTTTTCTCTCTCCTGCCATTAACTGCTTCATTTGCTGCAGGCAGAGGGAGAGACAGGGACTCTGCAGCCCCATGGCGAGCACTGGTGCGAGGGAGGCAGAGGATGGCACCAGGGCTCTGGCTGGTCGCAAACCAGGGTGACCCATCTGGCTCACGTGGGTTCCCTGGAAAGGTCAGGGTTGCTGCTGGCCCGGAGGAAGCACTGCTCAGCTGGCCTCCACTGCCATATAGTGCATCCTGCGTCACCAGGCAGGCTTCGAAAATAATCACATCAGCATCATTCTGCATTCCTACCCAGGCCCCAACCTCGCCAGCAAACCTCAAGCAGGTCAGATGCAAAAAGAGAGCTGTGGCTCTCAACGGCGTGAAGGAGAAGGATGCTCTGGGTACCCCTGGAGATGCGTGTGCCGAGTGCTTCCAGGGCAGCTGTGTGCCTCGTCTCCTGCCCAGCGCAGGCAGGCTCCTGCCTTTGGCCCGTAGTTTTGAGTTTACATCCCTAATTTGCAGCAGCTTCTGCTGCAATCTCCATTAGCTGGCTGAGGGAGTCTGGCCAGGATTACAAAATGGGAGAAAAGGACACCAAATGTCGCATGGTCTGTTCCCCTTGGCAAGGAAGGATTACGTGTGCCAGTGCATTTAGAGAGTCCTTCTTCTTTGGAATCACTTCTGTCACTATCCCTTTCCTGGCTGGTGCCCATGCAACAGCTGAAAGGCAGCTAATATAATTAGCAAGACTTAATGAGGGCCAGTGCTGTTGGCCAGCACCATTAGCAGGGCTGCTGAGCCCTGTTCGGGTCAGGGCAGAACCCACTCTGTTATCAACCAGCTGCCTTGAAAACGGGGTGAGATTTTATCCTTTGGTTTTAGGTTAAATACAAAAAGCTGTGATTGAGCTTTGTACAGAGAGGTCTTCGTTAAGCTCCCAGGAAAGCTAACCCAGCTGGGATCTCCCCCACACAAGCAAAGCCCTGAATGCCGCCATGGGCAGTACTGGGACATGAGGACTATGACGGGAGAGTTTCTAAATCATCACTGTTTTTTATTCATATACATTGAATATTTTTATGCTCAGTAGCCTCTTAGGCTCTCTGGCATCGAATGTAAATGTATTTAAAAAGCTATATAAAACATATACATCATCCTCCTTCCTTCTTCATGAAAATATGACCTTTTCTTGCTCACAGGTTTTGAATTTTGCCTTCTTAGTTGCACAATATGAAAAAAAATGACATCCTGCACAATGAAAACCAGAAACCTTATGGCCTGAAGTGTTCTTCAGTGTGACACGTGGATTTGAAAAATCATTTGGAACGGAGCCACGACATTTGATGACTGGACTTGTGCCTTATGATTGGTACGCAAGCATGCCAGCTGATGGGGACACAGCTTAAACCATACTCCAGGTGGAGGAGGCCAGCTGAAACAGTGGGATCAGAGGTAGTTGATAATACAAACAAAACTGTTCTTCTTTTTACCTTTTCTCACTAGGACCTTCTACAGGTTATTTTCCTAGAAGTACTGGTGGAGGACTTTTGTTCGTAATGAAAGGACGTTGGAGAAAAGTGACTGCAGCCTGCTATTTCAGCATACCTGTAATGTAGCTGGTATTACTCAAATCTCTGACAATAGTTTTTGTAACAAGTGATAAACCTGGGGTTTTTTTGTTAATCACTAACCCTTACTTGCAATGGAAACCAAATCAACCCCATTTATACTGACTGTCTACATCAGAAGGTGATAAAGTATATTCTAAAGGGGCAGAATATAAAATGTTGAAGTTTTTCTTCAGGGTGGCTTGTAAATTAGCTGTTTCAAACCACATTGCTTAAAACTAATTTATGGGAGCTGAAGGCACCTCCAAGCAATCACGCCTCTCACTCTGGTGCCTAAATCCATCGTGTCACTTCATGAGATAAAGTCTTCGATATCCATGCTGACGCGGGGTGTTCCTGACCCTGTCCTTGCCCCTGGCCCTGTGCACGCTACCGCGGTCCCTCAGTTCCCTGGCACACTTTGGATGACACCGTGAACTGAACCGAGGAACTGATCTGGCTTAAAGAAACATCTGCCAAACCCCTCCCCCCTCCTCCTTTTTTTAATCTGGATCAATTCCCCAGTCTGGTCCTGGTGCTAATAAAGCTGACAGGGAAGAAAAAAACCTGGAGGAGGAGAGGTGGAAAGGTGAGAGAGTAAGAAAAATCTTCATCTCATCCTGCTGCTGTGGACTCTGCCTCATGAGACCGTGTGACATCAGACACCACGCTGGGAAAGGTCACCCCAAACCTGAATGAACGAAGGAGTTGTTGGAAGAGCTGCTTTACATGAGAAAAGAGTGGGAACAGTCTAAACAGCTGCCTTTTTAGCACATGCACCTGTATGCTGAAGAAAGTGCATGCCATTCTGGGAAGACTGATCAATGCAGACTCTGTTGCACTGCCAGGCACAGTGTTACAGGTGTGTCAGTTGATGAGGTTAAGACTTGCTTTTTTTGCTTCAACAAACTGTAATTTTATGTATATGCATATGTATTAATATGGAGCAAGCCAGATGTGGCCGCAATCACCCTTTTCACACGCTCTCTGCCAAAAAATCCACCCTGAGCTGCACATGAAGCCTCGCCTCTAGGAATCCTCTCTGTACAGACAAGCAATTTGCAGCCCATGACCCCAAACCATCAGCAGATGCCATTGTTATTCCCCTAGATGTTTGTCTGCATCCCAAGGGTATATAAAACTGCACTCACTTTCTCTCTCTCCCTTTCCATCCTCACCCCTGTTTTAAATAGTAATAGGTCATCCCAGAAGCATGCTTACTTCCTTGTAATTTTTTGACTTAAATATAGAACAGCCCAAATTGTTTCCGGCTTAAAATTTTCTAATTAACCAGTGGGACACAGTGGAAGAGCTTTGCAAAAAGTACAATGCACAGCTAAACTGAATGATCACTCTTGAGTTTAAGCATGTGAATGTAGAGACCCAGCACTGCCACTGGCAAGATTTTTTTTTTTTTTTTCTTTCCTCCATGTGTGTGGGCTTTAAGTACTTTCAGTAAGTAAAATTTCTTGTACAAGCTCAGATGTTTCTCTAGACGCAGGTGTAACTGGATTGCACTGAGATGGTAGTTATTGGGATAAACTCCTAGAAGGGGAGTGGGGAGGGAGAGGACTGTGCCTGTCCTTAGCAAAGGGAGCATCATTAAAGTCAGATAGAGAAGTAGAAGGCTCCTAACGAATAGGAGGAATTTATCCTACTTAGAGAAACTAGCAAAAATATAGCTCAGGACTTTATCTCAGCCTTGGTGAGTTGGAGTGTCTTCTGTATTTTATCTGAGTCTGATTTAGTAATTCATATTTTTTTGGTGATTTCAAACTCATTAAAAATGCTCATTTTAAATAACTTTGGCTGCTCTGATTATCCTGGACATCATTCCTCTGTGTAGATATCACCGCGGTGGCTCTGGTCAGTGGAGACATCTGAGCTAAGACACCTGCAGCAAGAGAGGGAAGAGCATCCCGGGCAAGAGCCGTCAGTTATTGCCCTTTGAGCTGAGTGGAGAGGCAAACTCTCCAGAGATACATCAAGGACTCGTGCGGTGGAGAAACCTCCGAGCCACTGGAGAAATCCGATTGCTCCAGCTCTCCAGTTGCCAAACAGGTACAGAGGGAAAGCTTGTCACCGCGGGCAAAAGTGACGGGGTGGCCCCGAAAACCCACCTGCACGGCACAAAGCCGGCTCCTGAGCCTGACCCAGGCGTGCCGCTTCGGAGGTGGGTTTCGCAGAGCCCCCTGCGTCTGCCCCTGGTGCGGGGCTGAGGCTCTGTAGGTGTTACCACGCTACACAAAGAAACGAGTTTTTGACGTATATTTTTTATGTAGGGGCATGTGGAGAATATGACACACAAGGGACTGATCACATGATGAGTTTCTTATATTACCTTGGCTGTTATATTATGTAAGAGAGGCAGAGTGTCCTCACATTGTTATTGTAATTAAAGAATACTGTGCTTTTAATTCACACAGTTCATTCCTCAGCACTGTTTGATACGAATAGGTGATAACAGATTGGTTATTGTGAGTTATTAATAAAGTATTATTTACTCACCATATGCCTAGGAGCCAAAGCAGTAAGCAAGGCTGCTTTGTCCGAGGTGTCCCTCCCTGCACACACAACTAAACAGATCATCTTTTTTCTGGAAAAAAAGAAAAACAGTTTACTCTGCCTTCTGCATTATCTCTTGCCTTTGTATGGAGGGGATGCTCTGGTCTGTTTTTCATTTCCACGACTCTATAGTGCTTTTGAGTCCAAGGTGCTAAATATAGATCTAACCCGTAATAGCCAGCCTCTTTTTCATTTCTGTCTTACGATGTTATTTTCTGCTTTTATCATTTAAGCCTAATGGATTTACATTATTAGGAACTCTCCAGTATGTACAACGTGGTTATGAACGAGTGCCTCAAAAGTTTCCAGGAACATTTGTCTGAATAAAAACAAGCAAGAAAGAGATTTTTCACTGGCTCTGCAGGAAGGGGACTGGTGTAGTGCAGGATGGCACCTTCCCTCTCCCCTCCCTACTGCAAACCTGTGTATGCCCTCTGGGCAGGGTGAACACATCCAGCACACTGCCTAGAAAAATGACACTCTGGAGAAAAATCAGCAGACAGCATGAAAAGTGCTGGCTCAGACATCTCGTGTTGGCAGACTCCTACCAAAATTAGTTCTGGATAAGCCAGTACATCTGTAGTCAAAGCAAACTATTCCTCTTTCTTCCTATTCCTAACACAGTCATGCCCAAAAAATACAAGTCAGGAAAATGTTTGGGGAAACTATTAAGGAGCATGGAGCGAAAAGAGTATCCAGATGAATATGGAGCCATCTGAGACAAATATGAAGTCATGTGTAATAAACAGCTTGGATTTATAAGGACTAAAGCAAGCCAAACACAAGTTATGTCTTTTTGGGACAGAACGGCCTAAACCAGCCAAGGAAAGGAATGTGGTGGATATAAAGGGCCAGGCCCACAAGAGACACGAGGACCACTCAGCACAACTCTAGAGCCATACCTCTGCTTTCCCAAGCCTAACTGACACCAGTGGCCCAGGCCAGTAGCTGGTGAGGAGTGGGGTACTGAGGAGCCTTGGTCATGTCACTTCACCTCTGTCCAAGCATCTTTGTCCCTGGCTATACAAGAGGGATATGAGGGAGGACTTCTGTGTGATCAGGGGGTCCTTCCTTGTTGAGCTTGGTTGGGGTTAGGGTCTCTTTGTGCAAAAGTCTAAGCAGAATGTCTGAAGTCCCACCACAAAGTATGGACATCCACGACTGACCTTTCCAGAAGAAATAAAGTTTGGGCCCTACATGAACAACTGCCCTGGGCACAGTCAAGTGAACTTCTCTTTACTTGAAGAAGCTCATCATGCTTAGCTTGAATATTGAAGTGCTCTCTGAAAAGGGGCTGAGAAGCACGGCAGCATGCCACAGAAGTCAGTGTTTGAATACTTTCTTGTTTTCAGGTGCCTCTGAAGGGCAACGTGTAATAGTTTTGGGAAAGGTGGGTCTTCAGTACTACTCTTGGTCAGGGTCTCTCCAATCATTCACTTCGCATTACTGACAGTTCACCTGGGGTCTTCTTTGAAAGGAACAACTTAGTTTCCTCTGAAACAAACTTCAGGTATAGCTATGAGGATAGTTCGCTCCAGGCATTGCTCCCAGTAGGCACTATGGATGATACACCAAGCCTGGCTGCCCTACAGAGCCATCCAGCACTAAACCAGCACTCTGTGCATCTTGAAATATAACATTATATCCATAAGGCATGCTCAACTGTGGCTGAGAGAGACTGCGAGGAAGCTATTTGACTTACTCACACTCTAGCTTGCTGCTGGAAGCGTCAATTTTCATAGTGCTGTCCAAAAGACCAGAGGAGAAATCTGCTGCTGCTGGAAATTGCAGTAGCTCTATAGGTCTAGATTGCTGCCAGCAGAACAGATGGCCCACCAGTGGTGCAGGGCTAACTGCTGTATCCATCCAGAAAGCGCATTGCGCAAAGCAGGACCAAGATGGTCCCAGCTGTATCCTGGCAAAGGAAAAAAGGTATGCTGTGTGGGAAAGGTACATGTATTTACCTTGAGTGTGCTGATGTACCTCAGTGGGTGAGGAAGCTCAAATATGACAAGTCCAGTTAGGCTTAACTTTTCCTGGCAAGAAATGCCAGAGTGCTGATGCACAGAGCCAAAAGCTTTGCTACAATCTGGTGAAAAGGGGCTCTCCTACGTTGCTCCAAACTGTTCTAGAACCAGTTAGTCCTGTCTCTCCTACCTCCTGCTTCAGAAGTTTTGTGCTGTTTCTACTATGGCAGAAATAAATCCCGACTATTCAGAGACTGATCATTTGAAATGCATTAGGAGCAGTGCAGGGGCTGCAAGTTAACCACAAAAAAAGACAGAAGGTGGGGTGAGAACATGGGCAAGAAGCTAAAATGGTATGATGTCCTATGGGTACATGAATTCAGTGACAGGAGGCAGACTGTGTCCTCTAGACCAACGCTCCAAACTCCAGTCCCTAGACTCCGCAGGGGCGAGCGTGCCCAAAGGGAGCTCCCCCTCGAGAGCGGGGACCAAGCGTTGTGTCCATCACAGGTCTCCTGTGAGCCCTCCACTCCATCAGGGCAGCCTTAAACCAGGCAGAAGCTGTGTGTGTACTAATAAACTGAAAACGGCCAGGGCAGGAGTCTGAACAGTGTCCCACGTTCATTCATACTACAAATTATGGACAGAGTCCTTAATACAGTTTTGGCCTGGTTCAGCTTGCACTCTTCCAGGCAGCGCATCACCATGGTTAGCAGATGGTTAACCCACTCCCAACAGTGGTCTGAGCTTGAGAGAGCTCAGCTTGAGGAATACTTGAATCTGTCTTGTATCATCCCAACCACTAAAACCTGCCAAAGCCCTAAATCAGATCATCTTTTAGCTCCTCTTGCCTTGCCCTCCTCCTGGCTAGTAATGCCACTTTTGAGGCCAGCTGTGAATTATCTGCCAGAGGGAAGTTCTTAAAAAGCTTTATGCTGAAGTAGCCCGCCTTATGTTCTCCATTAGGCAGACTTTATTCCTCCCATGTCCAGCGTTACACCAGCAGAAGTTGGATTAGACTTGTATTTCTTGGCTAAACAGTGACTAAAGGAAGCATGATAACTATCTACAAGTATTTGATGGGTGTAAACTCCAGTGAGGAAGAGGAATTGTTTAGTGTGGTTAAAGGACTTCTATGGCCAAGAGCGATTAGATTAAATTTAACAAAGCAAAGCATAAACTGAATACCCTTCATATTACCTAGCAGGCTGCAAGGGCAGCTCCTGAGGGATGTGGTAGCTCGTGCTGTCTGGGTCAGTTGAAACGTCGCGGGGAGCAGAGCAGTATTCACGTTATCGACCTCGGAACGCCGTCCCATGAACGGCGTGTCCACTCTCCCCGCTGTGCTCACACCCGTACCGCCCCGTGCCTACCTGAGCGCACACCCAGCTGAATAAGGAGGGAAGAAGGGTATCAGAGCGGTTCAACCCCTGCCTCCACCTGATTTGTCCCCTTCGTCTGGTGGTTTAATACATTACCCTAAACAATCCTGCTGCTGACAGTGATTCTGATCTCGGGACTGTTAAGGGAGAAGTTACGCTTATGCCTTCCGTAGGGAGCCGTCAGTAAGCTTTGAGCAGGCTGGGGCTTGAGCCCCAGTTATCTTAAGCTTGCTGCTAACCTCGGGTTATCATACACCTATAGGGATGCCATCAGCATTACCTTCAGGTTACACCTTTGTCAGCTGGCAGGATGCGGTAGGGGATGATTGACTTTGTACAAGAAGGGAACAAGCAGGAGTGTACGGTTCCTCTGAAAATATGCTGCTGTGTACCTTATTCACTGCGGGGAAAAATGAGCTCGCTCTCTCGCACAGGAGAAGCAGCATGTCATAATCTCAGCTACCCCTGTGTAAACCTGCTTGCCCTTTTTCTCTGAAAACCAAACACAGAGCATGCAATCCCATCTGACAGGAGTTTCTGATGGAGAACATGAGCTGACGTGGGCACTGAGAACAAATGTCAGCGGCTCGAGCGCTGCTGTGTCTTTCGAAACCCTGCGGCCTCTCAGGGAAAAAGAAATAAGGGGATATGTGATGTTCGACGAGTCAGGATGCTTTCCCCTGGCATGCCTGTTTCTCTGCCTAATTACACAGACACAATAGCAAAGAAATTAGATAAACCAGGTAAGGTTTGTTGTGAATGTCCTGGTCGTCTAGGAGACACAAGCTTTATTTACCTGACATGACTTGTAGGCAAGGGTAGGACAAGTGTACCCTGTTTTTAAAGCAGCATATTGCTTCCAAACTGCAGTTTATCTGTTCTGAAACAGCACCACTTAATGCGTTATCTCCTCCTTTAATCGGTGCGGTTGTTGGCGTATCATTAAATCCCACTTAGCACAAGTGTGAGAAGCCTGCTATTGAAGGCTGCCAGCAGAAAGGCAAGGAGGACTTACACATCCTCCCGTGGTGCTTTCAAAGGCGGCCCTAATCTGTTCATAAAAGGTCAGGAAGGGAGCGAGGAATTCAAAAGCCTTAAAAAAACAGACCGGACTGGAGTCTTCGGTAGTGCGTCATCTCAAGTTTTCTTCTCACGAGGGAGCAATTCTTCAGATGTTTCGTGTGCCCCTTGCTGGAGTCTCTCTCTTCTGTTTGTCTTCAGGAGCAATTTGTCTATTTCTGCATTTACCGAGCCTCCCCTCTTTATACAGAGGCAGAGCTAATAGAAATCTCTGTGTGTGGGAGAGTCTAACGGGGTTATCACCACCTCCCTTGTGTGTCCACCACCCAAGTGCCAACATTACCTGGCTGGTTGTGCACATTATGGACCACCCAACAGAGCAGGCATGGCACTACTGCGGAGTCCTGGCAGCACTGATAACATTCTTCCTCCCAAACCTGGCTGGCTGCAAATGGCTCAGATAATAACATAATTTCTGGTTTTTTCTTATGGGCACAGAATACTGATTTTGGTGGCTTCATTAAAAATGGCATGCTTAAGGATGCCATTTTACATAGGATAGTCTCCCATCCTGGCCAAGAATTTTCTTCATGCAAAAGGCTGGCAGGTGGTCATGCTTTTGATGATGTTTAGAAAAAATTAATTCTCCTCCCCAGATACATGCTGTCTTTTCAGATCCAAATAAAATCATGTGTACACTATATGGGTAGTGGAGAGGAAGAAAGAGGAATTGCATAGTTTCTGTCACCTCACATGACTACACAGGTGATTTCTGGCAAGGCATTATCAGTGGGTGCCCCCAAAGCCCCTGATGAATGCATGTTAAACCTATGGCACAAGAAGCTGCAACTCCTACGCAGTCTAGAGATGCTCAGTCATGCATGAAAGCAGATTCTTCTGGGATTTTCAGCTTTGGTTTTGCAAACTCAGGAGGTTCAGAGCTCATGAACTAGGTTTGGAGAAAAGCTGAGGGCTAACCTGAGCAACTCTAAGCACTGACCCCATTGGAGGAGGCTCAACTGTACTTCAGAACCCAATGAAGCTTTCATAAGTCTCTTTAACAATAGCGCTTGATTTAAACTGTATGTTACCATGCCCTTTTTCCTCTGTGTTGAGGGGTACAACACTAGAAATCCAACATATACTAACACATTAATTCTGGTAGAGTCAGATATCAGGAGCAGATACCTGTAGGGTCTTCGGAGTCTTACTGTGTGTGATGTGGTCCTTAGTTATCACGGATAGTGTCTATAGTATTGACAGCAGCTTGACAGATACATCATGTGGAAAGCATGGTGTTTTTTTCCAAGGCATTCATTGCAGATTGCTCCATGCATCAGCTTCTCCTCAGACCGACCCTCACAGGAGTGCCCTCTCTTTTCCTTGCTGTTGTGTCCTCCAGTAGAAGACCAGCATCCAGCCGAAGAGGTAATTTTGCCAGGCCAAAAGACCCAACAGGTCTTTTTAGCATTTAATTAAATTTTCATTTCAAGAGTACATCACCTATATGTTATCTGAGGGCATGCCTACCAGAATTGTCACCTGGCCATTTCCCAGCTATGGAGCATACCCTATAGTGGTCACTTGTAATGTCCTTTCTGGGCAGATCTAAGCAAACACCAGAAGCGCAGCAGAGGGAGAGTGGCACAGGAATCCCTGACTTCTGCAGCATGGCCACGTTGGCCTGACGTCAGGACAGTTTTCTGCCTGTGCTAATAAACCTAACCATGGGACAGGATTTATGAGTTCAGGCCCTGTCATGGAGTCACAGAAATGCTTTTTGTCCAGATCCAAACTGGTGTGGCTGGCTGCATCTGGTCTGTGCCCCATGGGCTAGCCAGTTCATGTGTCTGCACAGAGCTCCATCCTGTGAGGTGGACATGGTGTATCCTGGAGTTTTTAATGCCTGAATCGACCTTACAGTCCATGATGGGGGAAAGTACCCAGTCCCGATTTTAGAGGAGAGAAGAGGGTCAGGTTCAAAAGTGCCCTGCGGTGCGTCCACAAAACCTTAGGCAGCATGCCAACGCCTAAGCCCAACCAACTCCCCTCCTGGATTGAAACACTATTTATTTGGTTTACCTAATGATGCAACCCACATGAGTCGTCCCCGGCACTCCTCTTTTCCCAGGGCAGGGACACCCTCGCTATATCGCGCAGCCACTCCCCGGCTTGGCCGCTCTCCCTCAGCGGCTCTGTGAGCCTTCCCTTCTCACCCAGAGGGCAGTTAGCACATCAGGAAGACGTCAGCCCCCAATTCAGACCGTGGTGCTTAGGGATGCTCTTAGGGCTGGAGAGATGCTCCTGAGATGGTGGGGGACCAGAACCTGGTTTCCTCCCTGAGGGGTGCAGAGCTCATCCCTTGCCCCATTCAAAGGAGACAGGTAGACTATGAAGGACATCCTTCTGGCTGATGGAGGCTTCACAGCGCTCAGCATCATGCATCCTTTTCTTCGGCTTTCCCCTTCCCGGCATCAGGAAATGTAAGCACTCATGCTGTACGGCGATTACCTTGTTACTGGTTTTCTTTACATGGTGCTTTGACAAAGGGGTGCCTCAGTGCAAGAGAGACATCTGTAAACTGGAGGATATTCAGAAAACAACAATAATAAAAAGCACAATACTCTTGGAAACATCTGTAAGGCAGCAATTTAGAACCTAGCTGTCAGCATGCTGGGACAGACCTCAAGTGAAATAAAAAGAAATTAACTTATTAAATATCTCTAAAGCAAGCATGTAAAAAGTATTGTTGTCTGTATGTAGATAGCTTGTGTAAACAGCCTTTTCCGCTTGGGGCTACATCTCTGTAATTATGTATTATTTGCAAGAAGAATGCAGAGCGTGAGGAGTGAATATGTTCCAAATGTGTCCGAACCCTGACCAGGCGAAGGCTGTGATTTGAGGTCAATTCAGGGAGAGAAGAACAAGCCTGTGCCTTTTGTTTATTCTCCTTGAGCTCTTTGCAACAATTGTACTTTTCACTGGAAGTGAGTCACCTGGCAAAGAAGATAAGAAATCCAGAAGAACCACTGAACAAAAATATAGTGCTGGAAATTGTCCTCCGAATTTAAGGCTTACAGTCCTTCTGAAACCATAATCATAATCAGGCCCTTCAGGCTTCCCTAATTACCGAGAGGAAGAACTATCATTCTTTTCTAAATGTGGTGTCAGCATTTGTTACGAGCAAACAACACAAAATTATCCGCAAACCTTCTCATGACCTATAAACCTGCAATTTGATATGCCTCGCCCAATTTTTATTCTGTAACAAGTGAATTTTTTCATAGATTTTTATAGTAGAGACTCTTTAATCTACCAGGCAACATGTAACAAGATCCCATGGCTGGAGGCTGAAGGTAGCTCCATTTCAGCTAGCAATAAGGTGTGCATCTTAACAGCGATTAATTAAGCATTGAAATAACTCCTGAGGGGATATGATGAATTTGCCACTTCTTGAAGTCTCTGAACTTTATCTTTCTAAACCTCACGTTATACCTGAAATACAAAGTGTGGTCTTGGTACAGGAATTAAGGGAGGGACACTGTTACGGTATTTCTTAACGTCAATGAGAAAACATTTTCCACATCAAAACTCCAATTTTTTTCTTTTTTTCTTTTTAATGCACATAATGAAATTCATTCCTTTTCCAGTGTCAACCAGTCTACTTCAGCGGAAATCAAGAGGCCACCACCAACTTATACCAGTAAATAAAGCCAAACTTTTAAAAAGACATATCAGCTAAATTTGCAGATGCCTACTGGGCTGCAGAGTAGCATTTTCAGTCATGCTGCTGCCTGTTCCTAATTTTTAGCAATGGCTCTCTTTCACTGTCAATCCTTCCATCTCAGGAACAATACATCGCTATTGAAATATTTAATGAGTCACTTGTAAATATCCCGCAGGAACAGCAGGACATTTATCTCATGCTGCAGAGCTGTATTTTAAAAATAACTATCTTTAAAAAAAAAACCCAACAACTCAAAAACCCCCAAACATTTTCCCCTTCCTACTTTACGGAAGACTTTCGCTCTCTTTGCCTTTCCCTTTTCATTTCTCATCTACTCTTCACCGCTGGGGTTATGCCGAGGTGGCTACGAGGACACCCAGGCTGAGACACTCTGTTTGCATTCTTCAGTCAGTTTGGGTTGGCTCCTCTCCCCTGTGTGGGCTTGGCAGTGCGAAATAGTGACCTTGTGGCAAACTTGGGTGTGACCTTCTAAAACAGCAATAGCTCCCAGCGCGACTGCCGGGTCTCCTGCTCTTACTCCATGGAAAATGTGAGGCAGCCCATCCCATGTCCACCGACAAACTGTTCTACGCTTATCTTAGGGTGGGAGCATGCCTCTACAGAGTTATCGCAGCGTGGCTAGCACACGGCGTTGCCACATCTTGGTTCCCCTGCCAGTAGCTTGTCCCAGAAGTTGAACTCTGTGTCTTCGTGCTTTACTGATGGTCTTATGCCTGAGCCAGATCCTCGCCGTGCACCTTGGCTCTTCTGTTACTGCGGGACCGCGGCAGCACCGTGCGTTTCTGCTGCTACCGTGGCTTCCTGACTCTCTTGCCCTACCGGCTCCTTCAGCTCTGAAGGGGCAAAAGGAGCATGGAGCCAAAATTTCACCATAACGTGACGCTATGATGCTACTCAAAACACATAAGCAGTGGTTAAGAAGGTAACTGTTGGGTGCTGCAGGTCTTCGCACCACGAACACGGCTATCGGAAAACTCTAGGTGGGTGGATTCAAATGTGACATCAAACCAAACCTCTGCTTTCCTAAGGTTGACATTCAGTACAAGGGTTTTGACAGTCAGGGTGAAAACTGAGTCAGAGGTTTTTGTAAAAGTGTCCTGACGCACCACGGAAAATTACAGAGCCTGCAGCACCGAACGTGAGCCAGGCACAGCTCACTGAGCATCGGTCTGCATGACCTGGGTGCTCCTCTGAACTGGGAGATATTCCCATTACCTGGCTCTGCCTGTGGAGGGAGAAGACCCAAAAAAGCATAAAGCATTGGCCTACATTGTCAGGTAGCTGCGTGCCCGAGTCTCCTTGCCAGACTGGATTCACCCTCTGTTTATACCACCAACAGCCAAGCCACCCCAGCCTGAGCTCCACAGCTTTGCGGTGGTGGCACTGGGCTTTTCAACACACTCTGCCTGGGTCGGGTCAGGCTGTCTTTTGAGGGCATGGAGAGACCTTCCAAGTCTTGAAAGCTAGTTTGGGGGCGAGGGAGGAAGACATACATATTTCTGACAAATCAGGATAATGAGGACCTTCCGTGTTGTGCCATATTTTGGACTAGTAACCACACTGCTCCGGTTTCATCTGTAATCAGAAAGAAACTTTACTTTTCCTCTGCTATGTGAGGTGTTAGTTGTTGTACATATACATTTGCCCTACTAGAGCAGAAATAGTTATGTTTTGGGTTTTTTTATTCAGGCTCTGGTGCTCCTGAGAGCCTGAGGTCAGCACACAGGTGCTGGAGCAGGCTGGCCCACATCAATATGCCACACAAACAGTTGCTTTGACCTGCTCCTTCCCACTCCCCAACCCACCCAGGTACACTGCTTTGCTCCTCATCGGAGCAGAGCAATGGAGATGAAGGATCTGTGAAATACACCTGCCCTTCGTTCACAGCCCTGCTCAATTACATGTTTTTAACTTGGTAATATAGAGTAGTTATGCTGTAATATAAATACATTTCTTTACCCACAGCTCTGGATCAATCAGCAGCTTGAAACAGGAGGGAAATGAAGTAGTAACATAGGGGGACAAAATAGGAGTTGAGGGTGTAATCAGTCAACTAAACACCACTAGGACACACTGTCTCACTCAGTTGGCCTACAGCTGCATTGGGCCGTGACCAAATCTATTAATAGGACATGCAGAGCTCTTTGTAGTCCTAAGAGCGATGCTCCTCAAGCGTTCAAGACCTTGCTCCTCCTCTGTAACTTCAATAACTCCCTTGTGGTGCTTAGTTACAGTAGCTGGCTCCTCAGAGCGGATGAAAAGTCTGACTCTAGTCTCTTCAGATCAGAAGACAGAAATCCGGCTCTTCATTTCTTGCCCAGACTAGAAGAGAGAAATAATGCTGAGACCATAAACTCAGCCCTAACGTGGACAGGAGGTTGTCAGTAGAGCATCTGGCTTGCTCCAAGCTTGATGATGGATGCAAGGGGCAAGGGTTGGGGTGGAAGGGGCACAGTTTGGTTTGTGGTTGCTGTGGAAAAAAAGAACCTGCTGCGTCCTGGGTCAAGGGCACCAGGCTGTGACACACCTGCAGCCAGATCGAGACTGTCCCTACACCCTGCGGACTGGCACACTCGCCGTGTCACCTCACAAACTGCTTGGCATTTTGGGATCCTATGGCCCCTACAAAGCAGCGTGCACACCTACTTGAGAAACCATTCCCTTAGTCCCTGTCTATAACCGTATGCTGATAAGCAGGCAATTCCAAACTACAAGTTATTTCATTTTAAAGACATTTGAAGTTAAGGAAGATGATTTCCACCTCTCGCCCAAAAGACACAGTATGGGGCAACAGGGCAGATCAGATGTTTAGCAGGCTTGGAAGAGGTAACTCCATGTATCAGGGCACTGGGGAAGCATTACTCCATGAAGATACCTGTAACAGCATTGGGCTGCTCCAGTCCCTTTCCCCTACCAAAGGCTGCTCTGCAGCTGGAATCAAATGTGAGTGGGGTGACTCTATGATTAGTTCTTATCTTCCCTGTGACTGAGGAAGGGACTTGAGGTCCCTGGGAGCAGTGGATGCTTTCTGCAGGACACGACCCCGGAGAACTGCAGTCTGCCGAATGTCTGCAGCGTCGTCTGTGAAGCTCAGGGGTGAAGCTGCGCTTGGTGGGAAAGAGCAGCATCTCTGTGGGAGACAAATGCTCGGGGGAGCGGGTGTACCCGCAGAACAGCGGAGGAAGCACGCGTGAGGCAGCAGCTGTGGAAACAGGCAGCAGGGAGGTGGTAAGCGCTTGGGAACGAACCCTGGAAAGGAGGAAAGGCAAAAGCGTAGTGGTGGAAGGAGAGGTGAAATGAGGGCTGTCAATGGAAACGGCTCGGTGACAGTGCTACACGGGGACAGGGGCACTCCGGCTTGCGTTTTCAGGATGCTTCAGCCACGGCTGGTTGGGAAAGCCTGGCTGCAGCCGCCACGGCTTTGGTGGGGCACCGCTCCAACTCAGAGTGGGGCTGCCGCCTAAGTCACCGCGGGCTTGGCTGTGCGAACGTGTTTATTTAATTAAATTACCTAGGCCGGGAGCCGAGTCACCTCCAGATGAGCGTCAGTAAGCCTTTCACACCTTGCAAGGTCTCCTCTCAGCCCACCGGCAGCGGCAGGGCAGGCTGGTTGGGGCACGCACATCACGGGCTTGCCAGCCCTGCCTGAGGCTCCTTCCCCAGTCAATGGAGCAACGGGGGGAGCAGCTTACCGGCAATGATTCAGTCCACCGAAAAGCAGACCCCCCTTCCCGGAGAGCGTGTTCCCCTGCTCTGACGATAGGACGAGCCTAAAGCAAAGACAGCTTTTAGTTTAGGGAACTCAGCCAAAAAGCTCAAAGTTAGAGAGGATGAATCTGGATATCCATGTAGATAGAGGATATATAGAGAAGTTAGCGTGGCGTAACAGAGTGAGAGTAAGTGAGTCATCTCGGAGAGCACCAGAGCTGACTGTACAGTCTTCTGCACAATAAGCACTGCTTCTTGCATAATTAGAAGTACACACAAGGCGGGAACTGGTGTGTTGGCCGCGGCTCCTCGTATTGCACATTTCAGTTCAGTTGTCTGGAACTAGCTTTTGGTATTAAAGATAATGCTGGTGTGAAGTAGTGAATGACAAAATATTGCTGGAAAATTACCAAGCCATTAAACAACCACTGAGAAGCACATGTTAAAAATTCCTTTAGTGTATTAATTCTACATTACAATTTAGAGATAAGCCGATTTTCCAGGAACTCAAATAAACCAGCATCCAGAGTCTTATTCATAAGGTGTGTCTGAAAAAAAGTCAATGATACTTAATATTTGTACTTCTTAGTTGGTGAAAAGCTTGATCATTTCTGTTTCCAGGGCTAGACATACTGTTTTGGCACACTGTTGAGTCTTTGTGGTAAATCCAACACAGGTATGCTCTAGTCATTTTGAACTGTAAAAATATTTCCGAAGGCAGCAGCAATGCCGCCTACAACCCAGTCGAGATGAGATTTCAAGGGAAGACTTTTGTCCTCTCCTCTCCTTGCCGCTGACAGTGCTAGCAAACAGCACATTCCCAGTACAGTGGTTTCTTTCCGGGCTGTTCCCCATGTTTCCTACCGCAGATGAGTTCCCAAGGCAGAAGGGCAGAGCCTGCATCATGCAGCAGCCAGGGAGCCTGTGCCTCTCCCAGCCAAAGCCCCACGACAGCAGTCACCCCTCTGTCCCCATGAACAGGGGCCTCTGTCCCACTAGGTGACCCGTGAAGGGTCTTTCAGACCCCAGAGCTGATGCAGAGGGAAGTGCGTGGCCCCAAACATGCTTCCTCCTGCCACGTGACCTAATACAGTGGTGGATTCCTCAGCTGTATTGCAAAAGCTTGCAGTGCAGGAGGAGCAGAAGGGCTTAAACCTACATGTGCGATCAATGGAAATGTGTCAGTAGGTGGGTGAGAGAACATAATGGAGTAAGCAGCAAGCATGGCAGACTCTGAATACTGCGGAAAAAAAATACAGGGAGTGGAGCAGGGCTAAGGATTTCAGTTTGTCACGCATTTTGCCTCTGTCTCACCTTCTCCTCACTCCTTTTCTTCATTCTTCAATTGCTGGGATAAGGAAAGTGAAAAAGAATATCCAGACCCATCCAGTCTGGCTTTCAGGACACATAGGCACTTTTTTTAAAAAATAAAATATACTGTAACAGCCTTTATATGGAGAGCATCGTGGGTAAATGTTTTATGCCATGGATTCAGTTTCCTATCAGGACCTGTATTAATAATACCTATGTCCAATTGTTAGCGGACTCCTCTTCCAATGAATGCTTTGTTTAAATGTATATTGAAAACTTATTTTTACAATGGCTTTCTTCTCTTTAATAGGATTTGACCTGTTGGCTCTGGTGTAGCATGCAAGTTGTTTGTGTAAAGCTTTGAAATATATTTCTGAATGGTGCTGTATAAATACTGCATGCATTGAATTGTAGTATTTTATTATGCAACTAAAAGGCTTCCTGTTCTATACCATAATACAATTTGTTATTTTTCCAGCACACACATTAGCCTGTATTCAACTTCTGCACAAGGTAGAAGAACTCAAATTAAATTTACAAGCACACCTGAGCAAAGCTAGTTAGCTCTGGCCAGATCATGTTTCCATGATTAAATAATGCTGGCTATTATAACACATTGCAAGAAAATGCAGCTATAAATCCTTGTCTCAGTTTATTTCCAATGCTTCATTGTACCATAGAAACTCTGCTATACTTTCTAGCAATAGGCTAGACATGGGACTGAGTCACCCTGAGCAGATGTGTTAGATACGAACTCTGAGGAGATAAGACTAACAATGCTGCTCTCCCATGAGCTTGCCCCTCAAGGACCTTCCCATGCTCCACAAACATTAATAAATCGATCTTCACTACATCCCACCGCAGAGTTTATTAACTGAGGAAATTGGTTCCCAGAAAGATTCAGCAATTTGCTCAAGGCCAGAGAGTAGGTCCGCAGCAAGGAGAAAGAGCTGAGGGATCGTGCTGGAGACCCTCACTTATTACCATTTAATGTTTAACACTAACGTTTCACACAGTGGGCTGAAGGCACGGCAGCGCTGGGTGTTCACCTCGTCCGAAGAGGATGGGCACTGGTTTCGGGGGCTGGCACACAACATGGCTACAGCGAGGCAAGCCCCTGCCGAGCACGTTGGTCACCACCACATACCCCTGGGGACCTGGGGGGGTGAGGGAACATCTCCTGCCTGCCTGTGGGGCTGCTTCGGGATGGGGATGAGAGGTCCGTGGCTCCACCACTATCCTCACTGGGACACATCAGTAGGTCTCGCAGGGGTCCAGGAGTAGCTCTTGGGGGCCAGGTCTACCCAACTCAGGGAGCAGAGCAGGCGAGGTCCTGGTCCCACAGTCATCCAGGTCACACTGCGGCTTGCCGACAGCTTTCCTTTTGGTGGAAACAAGAGTGACAGGGCTATATGGGTTGTTGGTGCACACCCAGCTCTGAGCTGAAGATATACAAGGACTTACGTCGGAGACTGGGGACACCAGGGCAGCTCAACCCTGTTTAGAGTTCAAGGTTTTTACAGGTGGCTATGGAAGTTTTGCATTTTATTAAGATTTCTCATTTTCCAGTCACTTACAATGTTGCCAAAATTTGACCATTTGCAGTAAAGTTTTCCAATCCAGGTGTTTGCCTCAGGCTGAATTCTTTCAGATAGGGTGGGGAGGAGAATTTCATTTAGAGCCGTTCCCCATGGCCAAGACTCAGGCTGAGGGAAAAGGGTTATATGTAAAAAATGCTGCGACTTACCTTTTGAAACTCTCCAGTGCTCTGCGAATGAAAAGATAGTTGTGTGAGGGAAAGGAAAACAGAGCAGACAAGGAATGGGGATCTGTGGGGACAACTGAGATTGATGGTTATTGTGAGGAGAGGGGTGGAGGACCTGAATGGGGTCAACTGGCACAGGCAGCGTACCATGACCAAAACTGGGAGCACGAACCCAAAAAACACAGACTTTACAGAATGGGATTGAGTTGCTGAGATTGGGGAAAGTTTACAGTGGGGAAAGTCCTAAGGGGTAAGACAGAAGGGCATTAGGACAAGGGTAACCATTTAAAGTTTTGCACCCAAGAGAAGGCACTAGTCCATAGCCTGGACTGGGTCTGTTCCTAAATTCCGCCAGTCCACTGCTGTCAGTGTTGACGTGTGAAAACACTGATGACAGTGTTTCATCTTCCATGTACTGTTAGAGCAGGCTCTCACCCTACAGGTGTGGTCCTTTAGCTGCCTTGGCAAATCTCAACACCGTGGTGTTTACCCTACTGATAAGTCATGCGGATGTCATGCAACCTTACTTAACTCCCTGTAATTTTGTCTTTAATTGCACACACATACTTGGGGTTTCTTTATGTATCCAAAGTCCTGCAGCCTCACACTGTGCACTAAAAGGACATGTCTCAGCTGGCAAGCACCTATTTAATTTGTTATTTTCCAGTTCATTCCTGATTTTATACCATGCTCTTTGAATCCTGAAATATTTTCTTCATGGGATTTTCTATAGTGCTTGCCACTGCAGTACAAGAGCTCCCCAACTATTGTCCGGTTCATTTTAGCAAAAGTTCTTCATGATGAGATATCATGATATTGTCACTTGGCAAACGGGCAGCTAAATCAGCACTGCAGTTGCCCAGTTTGAATCCACTGGGACTTGATTTTTCAGAGCACTTACTATACGATATGGTGCTGTGAATCACCGAAGCATCACTCTCCCGGACTCAGCAGAGACTGAGAGCTCAGCACTTCTGCAAACCAAACCGCTGGGCTTGGTAAGTCAGGCACCTAGAAAGTAAAAAAGACACAATTAGAGCCCATCTATGAAAAGCCTGGCTGAACAATATTTCCCAGCGCTCTGGAACAAAGGAGGAGATAGGATCCAAGGATGTAATTTTGTACTTTGTCTTCCCCACAGTCCTGTTCCTCATTCACTTCTAGCTTTTGTAATAACATGAAGCAGAGATGCTGCCACAGCCACGGAGTAGGTCTAATTTGTGTGGTGAAGGAAAGAGCTGTGTGGAAAAGTACTATGTGATCAGACAGTGCAAACTGTGTCTGCATAATACATGTACGTATGGGGGCTGAATTAAAGTAGCAAAAGTAATTTTAAATCAGCATTTTCTAACATTCATGTGCTTGTTCTGCCAAGCTTATTAGTATTCCTTCAATGCGGGGTTTTGATTTGTTTTGGAATAAAGCATATTTATTCTAATTCTTTGTAGGAAATAGCCAGTTCTATCTTCCTTACAAAATATTTTTGCAAATGGTAGGATGCCCTTCTCTGACATTCCTCACCAACTTGGGTTCAGCGTTTGAAGATGATAAATGCACATCAAGCTCAGCATTTCTACCACCACCTACCTGCTTTGGCTCTTGTTTCATTAGAATTTCAGCAATGTGCTGGTTCATGGCAGATAACCTCCACTCCCTCTCCGGGCTGCGAGTGCCTGTGAGTGTGTGTGCATGTGTAGGGGGTGAGGGAACGGGTGCATTTCTCATCTCCTCAGCATTTATTACATTCCTCTTTCTCTACCTCCTCTGCAGCAATAAATCAATGCTACTTGTTATTGTCTACTCCTTGGGCAGCGTCTCAGGGGGAGAGGCAGGCTCTCCTGGCTATAATGCCATATGTTTTATCAAAAGCTAAAATAGAAGTAAAGAACTAAAGTAAACCAAAGTCTTGGTTTTGCAGATTTTGAGAGGAAGGACCCTATGCCGGTGTTGCTGGCTACATCGCCCATCAAGACAGACACACTTTGCCCCACGCAGGCTGCAGTGACCAACCCCTGCCTTACGCTGCCTGCACAGCAGGAGAGGGCAGTGTGTCAGTCGGGCCATGCTTCTGCTTCCATCACATGAAGGAAAATGTAGGATTTCTGGTGCTACTGCCTATTTCCTACCTGCCCTGCAGGCAGCTCCAGGGCTGGGGTGCTGGATGCACCATTCCCATACGTGTGCTGAGATGGGTGCGCACTCCTCACGCTTCTGCAGCGGGTTAATAACAAGTGAAGCCCTAAAAATAGGTTGTGGATGGAGTAAAATGTAGCCTGATTATTGTTTACTCTGACAAGAGCAGAGGCACACACACTGGTGCCCGGGGAAACTGTAGATGTGGCGCTCAGGGACATGGTTTAGTGGTGAACTTGGCAGTGTTAGGTTAACGGTTGGACTCGATGATCTTAAAGGTCCTTTCCAACCTAAATGATCTGATGATTCTATGATTCTAAATCAAGAACAACATCAGAGTGGCTCTGTGGCTCGTAGCAACTCCCTGGAGAAACTTTGCCCAGAAAGCCTCTGCCTTCTCCTTCGTTGCCTGCTTTCTAATCACAGCAAACTGTTTTCCTTCACACAGCCTTCCTGATTTTCTACAGGAAAAAAACAGCCTTCCCACACACCTGGCCCAACAAGCAGGGATTAGATGTTCCCTCTGTCCACCAAGAACACCCTGAAGAGACGGGCTGGAGAAATTATGAGAAAATAAACTGATGTGGTGGAGGAGTAGGTGAGAAAGGCAGACAGGAACCTTCTGGAATAGAGGTGTTTGGCTGGTCCAAGCCCAGAAGCACAAAAAAATACCTGGCACACCTGCTGAGGCATCCAGGACCAAATTAAATGGAGATTTAAAGCCAGGGTTGCATCTGGGATTTTTTCATCCTTAACCCCTTCCAATGTTAACTGGGGTAACTCATCTGGGAACCTTCATGCAGAAGTTACTGAAGGGTTTTTGCAAGCAGATTCTCAGAGTCTGAAGTGCAGAAAAAGCCCTCCCTGACACATTAGCATGTTTTTATTGTGGCTTTGTAGACGTATTTTACATTTTCTTTCTGCAGTGGCAAAAGGGGGAGAGCTGGGTCCCCCCAAGCAAGAAATGTACTTTATCAACTCAGTTTGTCAGCAACTGCACTGGTAAAAGCATGCACACACATGCACCCCTTTCTCTACGTCTTCCCTAAACTTTGTCTAGTTTTTTATTAAAATGGCTGCCTCGAGCTACTGACAAACAGTGCCTGTAACATGAGATGTGCAGCATATGAAAAAAACCCACCAACTTCAATACAAGCTCAGATTCCCACTCCTGCTCTGATTTTCACCGTTTCTTATGGGATGGATTTCCCTGCCCCCTACCCTTATTTTCAAGGGGACGTGCTTAGGTCATGATGCATTTTTCAGACCCTTCAGGGAAGATGATGTCCTTGCATCAGAAGGACTGCCGTGTTGCTGACTGCACCAGCAAACACAAAGCTCGTGCGGCGGAAAGGCAAGCCCGACATGCAGAAATGATCCATCTCTTTCATGCGGCTTTTCAAGGCTCCAAAATACATGTGATGACAAGCAGATAAAAAAGTATTACATGCAGAAAGGAGAAGGGTTTGTCTTTGTTTGCTTG
Organism: Elanoides forficatus; assembly: GCA_025311575.1. NCBI lineage: Eukaryota > Metazoa > Chordata > Aves > Accipitriformes > Accipitridae > Elanoides > Elanoides forficatus. The sequence goes on along the minus strand of JAOBAS010000008.1, from coordinate 29,988,932 downwards.
TTTGCTCCCCTTTCCCGAAAAAGGTCTCCCCAGCCTTCAGGCAGTTGTTGGGGGGGTGGACTCGTGTTGCGATAGACGTCAGGTGGGTTTATAAATACAACGCAGCCTTTGAGGGAGAGCTCTGGTTCAAGAACTCTCCTTGCCCTACGGCATGGTGGAGGGGGGTGGCAAAGGGAGAACCTGGGATTGAAATGGAGGAAGAGTAGCATGGGGACAACTGGGTTTAGTCTGGGAGAAAATGGGTTCTGAGGATGCTGTGGCCGCTGCCGAGGAGGCGATGTCCTTGTAGCGCAGCTCTGGCCTCTCCTGCCTGCTGCATCTAGGGCTCTCCCAGGTGTCCGCGTCTTTGGAACTTGGCTGGTTTGGGGTGCTGGTGATTTCTTTTCCCGCTGAGCTCTGCACTGCAGTTCGGCTTAACCCTGGCTGAAGGAACCCACCGAGACAAGCGACTGTTTAAGACAGAATGAGTTATACACAGCCTTGCTGTCTTTCCACATCTCATTTTTCCACAAGTCTCTCACTTGCTGATTATAATTGCCCTTTAATTGCTTGTATAATTTCAATTACATAACAAGTAAGCTGTACAGTAGCTGCCAAAAGTATCTGTTAAGTTCTTTTTTTTTTAATCATTAATTGAGTTTAAATAATTCCACAGCTGTGATGGCCATAGTCCTGAGAGCGGTGAGTTCATTCAACAGATGGACTTTCTCTGGATACTGTCTGCTTGCTTTGGGCACAAGTTTACTAGTTTCCTCTGTAGAGATTGTTATTTAGATCTGGTAATGCTGACCAAACAGCCTTAATGTGGACAAAAGGATTTAATGGTTTATGCAATCAAATGCTGTAGGGGTATCCAGCAGTGTGAACGCAAGCAACAGCCAAGAGCAGACCATTCATCACTGTCACTAGCGCTGTTTCTGTTTTACATGCCAGCTAGATGCTGAACTGGAGAAAGTCCAGGATCCTTGCAGGGTTGAGATGGAGATAGGACTAGCCCTTCTCAAGGGCTTTTATCATATTCAAGGTAAGACGAGATCAGATACTGGGTTATATTGAGAGAATCTTCTTGCATAAAGCAACAATTAAATAAGATAAGTTTTAGGTGGAGGTTAGATGTCTCTTCTGGAAGAAAGCGTGAATGATCTCATGTGAGGTTGCTTTGACTTTTTTTTCCCCCTGGACAAAACAGAAAGGGACAACAGCAATGGAGAGTCTCGTTGGAGACTCTCCCGTGCTTCTGTTGTGTAGAAGGGTTGAGTCGGGAGGTAGAGAGTATTGACTTACTGGTCAATAAGGAGCCTGTATGGAGCCTACTTTCCTGAAATGTCACATTGGATGGAGATTATAGTTTTCTCCAAGAAGCAGGCTGACAGTGATGGGTAATAGAGATGTTCGAGACTGACAAGACCATCCATGGCTTGGAATAAGGCAGCAGGTGCAATTAAGAAATGCTGTGATTGAACCTACGTGGATTGCTTTCAGAAGGAATAGGTTTAGAATAAGATATATAAATGTGAGCATGTTTTAAACATCAAGCAAGGAACTTTGGTCTATAGTAGCTATTTTAATCTTGCTTTGCATTCATGCTTGTTTGTTTTCTTTAAGGCGTATATATTCTCATTGCTTGGTAAATGCTAAATTTAAGAGAGGGTATGGCTTCTTTAAACTACATTTTGTTCTTTTTGTTAATGTTAACCAGAAGCATAAGAGGTACTAGAGGATACACAGCATGGGAGGCCCCTGATTTAAACAGTCATGTAGCTTAACATATGTTTATTTGGAAATGTAACTTTTATCATTTTTATTAGAGCAGGAAATGGTGGCTGCTGCACTCCTTTTTTTTTATTATTCAGTTTATATGTCAGATTCTACTCCCACAGAAAGCAGAATTAAATGAAAAGTGAAAATGACAGAATTCCTAAAATAAATTTATTTTTAAAAGATGCATCTGTGAAAATGAGGCAATTGAATTGATCTGGCCACATGGATTTTCAAGAGTTTAGATAAATATAGCTCATCTTCTCATCCCAGAGACTAGAGGAGGGAAACAAGTTCTCCTGGTTCTCCAACTCTTAAATACACTCTCAGCTGAAAGTGAGTAAGATCATCCATCTGTCAAATATCTTCGGTCAGTTTATCTGGACTGGGGATAAGTCTGCAGATAAGATCTGGCTCAGCGCAGGGTGGTTTATCAGTTCAGGTGCAGTGCCATGTGAGAGCGACAATAGGATTTTAAGGTCAGGGAGGGTTTGGGAGGTGTGTAATTGTGTTTGCACAGTGCTGAGCCTAAGCTAATAAACTCTGCAGGGCCCAGCCTGGCTCCCTGCAGAGCTGCCCAAATGTCCTGTGCCATACACTCCGGGGCGTGCTCTTTTCTGGAGGACACACTGGCTAGCAGCTTTTATTGTTATTATTATTATTGTGGCGATCCAGAACGTCCTCCTTGCAGTACCACGTATAATGTGGAGGAGACTCAAAGCAAGCAAACAATTTTGCTTCAAAAGCTGGTTGAGGACACCCATACATTATGCTTAGTCGATGACTTTCACAAAGCCAGCGTTTTTTTGCCTTTCCTCAAAACTTGGTAAGTGAACTTAGAGTGCTTAGTACAAAAAGTATTTTTTCATTATAACTCAAATTGTTTCACTAAACTGAGCAAATTTGGCTTTGACGTATGTTCATCACAACTTTAGATAGGATCATTTTTATAATAAACCAAATTCCAATTTAAAGGAAAAAATATTTCCACTTGCATTATTTTTCTTTTTTCCACAGGCAGGTTCTGCATTTGCAAGAATTCCTAGAGGGCATGCTTTTCTATATCTGCCTATGTTTTGTGCCACCGGCAACTTTTATTCTTGTGGCTTTTTTGGTTTTAGGTTATCGTGAAAACCATGGAATTCCAATGGTGGGATCTATATGGAGACTAGGAAAAATAAAAGGAAAATAAAACAAAAATAAAAGGAGTAATAAAAAATGTCAATGTCAGAACTTTCTGTGCTTGCCCCCCACAAGACCGTGCGCTCGTCATCAGAATCTATTTCTCTTTCACTAATGATCCTTTCCTGGAGGGAATGTCTGATTATCTGACCTCTCTGACATATCCTCTCTCTCCCTCTTTCCCTTCAGTGGCTAGAGGATTTGGGGATGGTCAGAAATACTGCAAACGACAATGATTCCAGCTTCCCTCAGGAAATGGAAACAAAAGCAAACCCATCCAAACATTTTGAACTCTTTAATGTCTTGCAGAAGTAGTGGAAGGTTTGAAGTGGAGCTTCTTAACCTGTCTGAATCAGGACTCTCGTCCTTGACATAAATCAGGAAAGGAAAAACTCAACCTTTTGCTAATTTGGGTAGGGCTTTGATGATAATTTGCCTAGAGAGAATAAAGTGGTACAACATGAAATAACAGAAACTAAAATTAATGGAGCTGTAAATGGGATTGCATTGTGCAGGGCCCCCACATATGGTTCAAATTCGGTGCTTCCTCTGTATCTGACAGCATTCTTATAACAAGAATGCTTCTGAGGAACCGCTACTGCACCCACCATGAAAGCATGGAGAAGAAAACCTCACCCCACAGTGTCTGTTCACCATTCTTTCTCCTCCCATGGTGACTGTGGTTTTGTTTGTGCTCTCAATTAAACAGAGATCTGAGTTTGTTCTCACAAGCAGACTTGTCTATCATTCATGGTATAAGCCTCAAGGCCAGCACTGGAAGGTCACCTTGGTTGGAGACATTTAAGATATACTTCATGGGGTTGCTCACACATAGGTACCAAGCGCCATCTGAGATGCAGTGAGATAGCTGAAGTATTCAGGCTGACAGATATGGCAAAGTATCTACAGGAGGCACGTGTCCATCTGGAGAGGCAACTGGAGACCAACCATACTATGGCAGGACAAGTCCAAGGGCCAGTATTTCGGAAACTGTAGCATACACCTGGTGTCTAGAGATGAGCCAGGTGTCTAAGCTCCTGATGGAGTCAACTGAAATCTAGTCAGTGCAGTCAGCAGTGTCTGAAGAGCTGTTCATGGAACCAAAGGCTGAGGTGGAATTCAGTCACCCAAACATAGGTATCAGTTTTCTTTTGAGCTATCCTCCTATATTTAGGTTATTCACACAGGACCGGCAGGTATTATTCAAAACTAGTGGGAGATTAGTAGTCTCTAGGAGGAGCGGCTGGACACCAGGTAGGATACTCAAGCCAACTAGCACCGATGTTTTGGCAACCAAATCTCCAGGTCTAAAGACAGGCATATGCTCCGTGGACTGAACAACAGATGATTCAAGTTTAAAACCAGCCCAACAGCAAAAACCTCAAACTCGGCTCTTTGTGTGTTAGCTACGATGAGGCTTCAGCACACAGTGTGAATGAAAAGTATGTGGGTCATAATGATTCTGAGTTAATGTGTTGCCAAGTTCATTCTTCGCCTTGTAGACAGAAGCTACAATTCCCGATTAACCTATGCCAACCATTGACCAACAGGTTGGCCTTGCAGGAGCTCTGAGTAAACAGTCTGTATCATGTTAACACAAACCTGGCAGGAACTGGGCCAGATATGAACCTCACTGAAATGGTGAATACATGCCGAAGTATTAATCTGTCTTTAATTTCACTATTTCCATTGCACGTAATTATTACCACCGGCATGAACAGTGAGTTATCCCCCTTGATTGAGCCTGCAAGAAGTCTGAGTTTTTCATAACTACGCTTAATTGTTGCCAGGGTTCCCTGTAGTAGCATTAGCCTGTTTAATATTACATGGCATGAGAAAATTAAATGATCAATATCGAGTTAAGAGCGCTCAGTTGTTCTTTCTTTGCTTTGTAATTGCTGATGTGACAGGAAAATAATTACTGTGTTGAGTTTATTGCTATTCTCATTGTCCTCTGTTGGTGATTTTGTTGTTCGGCTATGGACATTTCTGACTTAAATTGTCTATAATATTGTTGTCTTGGAAGGAAATAGAAAGGAAAGGGGAAGGAAAAGGAAGTAGGAGAAATTAAAGGCTGATCTAAGATTAACATAGTGTTTACTCTGGCTCTTGGCAAGGTCTGTTTGTAAAAGGAGTCTCCCAAAGCAAAAATCATCTAGGGTGGATTTGTTTAAAGTGACACTGTCAACTTAAATATCACACTTCAAGATTTCTTTTTTACTCCATATTGTTATAAGTAACACGCAAACCAATTATATCCCACTAATGCCATTGCAACACCTTGGATTATTACAGCTGACAGACTAGAGAAAAAGTACTTCTCTGTATTTTTGGGGTTGTTTTTACTGCAATTGCTAGCACTCTGTCTATGATAATCAACTCGTACGGAAAGCTTACACACAAAAAGGGCCATGTAAATTTGGGCCATGCCCAAATCTTCCTTAGCTTCTTATTGAAGTGAACTAATCAACAGATGAATATTTTTTTTTAATTTCATCACTTCCCTGTCTGTGTATTAGGGCTCTTTCCTGTTGTTTATAGAGCTTTTTGTTAGAATAACAGGAGAGAAAAAAACAGCAACAACCAACTTAGAAGCAAGGTTTTTAAAACCAACAGGGGAAGTAGAAAAACAGAAATCCCCATCAGTCCTCTGCAGGGAGCAGGTACCCTCAGGGTCCTTGCTTTCAGCCATGCAGAGACAAGCCAGTCCCTAGCGAAAAGATGCCTACTGCCTTCGGAAGCCAGTGGGAGTGGGCTGATAAAGAGATCCCTTTAACCGTGATGCCTACGAGTCACTGGTGTCAGCGTTAAGACATCCTGGGAGAAAGAGGGAAACAAAACTGGTTATTCACTGTCTTTGTTTAGCTGCCTTCGGAGGTTTCAAGGGAGCTGAATACAAAGACACTATGGCATATGCCAACTGTTGACTCTATCAAATAATAAAGCAATCCCAGTGGGTATTAAGAAGCGTGGAATCATTCTAATGAGTCTGGCAAAATCTCATTAGGATGAACAGCAGGTGATGACAAAATATTTGCTCTGTATGCAAATGACTTGTTTCCTCCTCCGTCTACATGCGGTTGCATGAGCGCTCAGAATAGGAGCTGTCAGATAATTACTCACCGGAGTAAAGCACTGCATGTGTGGTGGTTGCATTTCAAATGCATCACTGGCAAAAATGGGAAGAATGCTGGAAAAGAGCTGTGCTTTTAGAGTGAGAGCCCCCCTGTATCACCAAACTCTCAGCCTCCTACCTGCACAACAGACAGTTTTGCTGGGCATCCAAACAATCCAGCTGTCTTTCCAGAAATGCCTTCAAAGCCGGGACGGATGGGCCTCAGGTTGTCAAAACTTCTCCAAGAGCTGTGAGCATAGAAGGCATGATGGAAGTGTGCGTGTGTGCGTGTGTGTGTGCTGACTAATGAAAACAAGAGAAAACATGGCAGTTCCTCTGGACAGAGGTAGGTTACCTGCATAGATCTGAGTCTGATCTGTCCTAGTTCAAAACAACTCTACTAATCAAACAGGAAATATCCAACTGCAGGCTCAGATATTGTTTGCATAGTAAATCACTGCTTTGCCCCCTTCTGCTGCCTTAACATCAGGCTATGTAGCCCTTGACATCCGTTCAGTTCCTGATGGTGTTTCTGGCATAGCACGCTTCCATTCTCTCCAGTGTATCATTAATAATGCTTCATACATTTGTTTTTAATCATGTTGGTATTTATTTATTGCTGCAGTCCTGTTCCTACTCCTTATACATGTCAGAAGCAAAATTCTTGCATGGGGGAGATGGAAGTCCCCCAAGAGCCCCATTCTTCTGTGTGCGCTGGAGGAGAAGAGGACAGGGGACTTGAGTCAAAGGACATTCCAGATTAAATAATCCAAGCCATGCAAACACAAGTGTTCCTGCAGATCTTCTCTCCAGTGCCTGGCAGTCAAATACCTTCACTATACTTTTGCCATGTAATTGTGGTTTGCTCTCAAAAAAGGAGTCAGGAATGCATTTGAAGCCTCCTTTCTAAAAACACCCCTAGGATCCCCAGGGCCATGCAAAACTTCCAACTCCAAAAGGCAAAGGACCGTGTGTATGATGTCCCTCTGCTCCCACCATTCTCATCGACTCTTACCTGGAGACGGTTTGCTACAGGCTCTACATCAGAGAGGGAATTTAGTAAGCTGATTATGAGAAAGAAGCATTTGCTTTCCTGCTAAAGTCCCATAGAGATGGGGTGAAAACAACACACTGAAGAGCAGAAATTTGCATCCCTCACCATCCAGCAACCTGCATTCCAAATCTTATGGCTGTCGAGAAAGGTGACCAGTCTCCTAAATTGTTCCCTCCACAAAATAAAAAATTAATTTCCTTAGATGAGGCTTTGTGTTCTAAGGATATTAAAGTGAGTTATTATCTGATTTTAATAATAGTGATTATTTTAAATTATTAATAATACAATTAAATGCTAATAATATTAGGGGCTTTTTAGTCTGTAGATCTTTATCAAAAAATGCTTTTCATCCAAGTGCTTTGTCAGGTAAAGTCAATATCATAATTTCTTCTTTCATAATTTTGGGAAGTTTAGAAGGGTCACTCAATAGGTCAGCAAGAGAACTGGGAAGCAGTGCCTAGTCCTCTTGATTCCTAGATCAACACCTTGTGAGCACAGGGGCACTGTGTCTCACTGTGTCATTGCTGTGGGTCTGGGACCTACAGAGCTACCAAAGCTCCTTCTGGGACTGGAGTTTTTTAAGAAAAAGTTGGAGAAACATCACCTTGGGTAGCATGGGGTGTGTTTGACTCTGAGCGTGGGGACTGGCAACATCATCTCTTGAGATCCAGACCTCTAGCCTAGGATTCGATGACTGATGTATCCTACACGGCATTCGTCTCACATTTAATAATTGTATTAAATTGAGGTCTGCAGTAAAAGTGCTGCCAAAATGACAGCGGGCCAAGAATTACATTAAGCATTAAAATGCAGGCTCGGCGGGGTTTGCAGGGCAGCGAGGCTTGTTCTCACGGTTGGGTTACGCACGCCGAGGTAGCATGTTCCAACCCAAACCGACAGCAGCACGCAGGGGCCACAGCCTTCTGGTTCTGCTTAGCAGATTTTGCTGACCAGTGCAAAGCGATGGAAATCCCAAGCTCTCAAAAAGCAGTAGCTCTTAAGCAACTACTTTTTTCCCCCTTTTTTTTGCTACCCAACTTGCCAAACAACTGAGTGTTTGTTTAGTGAGACTGACTGGCAATAAGAAAACTGTAGACAGCAACGGCAGTGACTCATTTCAAGCTAGAAATGTCATCTGATGTTAGTGGTGGCCGGTATCAGCTGACCAGTCGTCATGCATGTGGTGATCCCAGATACACAGTGCTCTGAAAAAAATCCTGTGAACTGCCGCCAAACGCAGTATGGATAAGAATGCACCAGGTTTGGCTCCTTCTACCCAAAGCAGCCCTCCACCACTCCCAACAGCCTTTGAGTCATCACACTCATGCTCTAACAACATACCTCCAGGCATACGATGTATGTTTGTGGGCGTTCTGTAAAAACATCACTTAGGTGAGCTGAGGTGCAGCCATCAAGGTATCTCACACACTTCCTACTGAAAAAACCAACAAGCAGAAAGGAGTATTTCTCTCTCAGGATAACAGGAAGATCACATGGGCTTCAGAGGAGATCCAAAACCAAGCAGCATAGACAGGAGAGCCCAAGCCCTAAGTAGTATGGGCAGGAATCAGAATGTGCTGATTGGTCTTGGCAGCAGTCCTTGCCTTCTATTTTTTAGCAGTAGAGCTGTAATCTTATAGAGACTATGAGGACAGCTTACTCATGCAGATGCATCTAGTGCTACCTGAGATGCCAAAACATATCCCGTATGGCTTTCACCTGTTTCTTTCAAAGGGAAAAGTTGCACATAAGACCTCTGCAGTATCTGACCTCTTGGGTACCCTCAGGGATCTGAAATGGCACTACAAGTCCGTGTGTAAAGAACAAGACCCCCTGAGTGTCTGTGCTGCAAGGTGGTCCAGTTGCTCAAGCTCTCATTTGAGTTTTTGCAGTCTGAACTGAGCTCTGTGCTTTTGTTGCTGAGTGAGTTTGTAGTTAACAGCAGCAAGCACATATCCCTTGCAGTCTCAGAGGTGTCTGTAGAGCAGGCCTACCCTGAAGAAGTGATAAATACCTCTGGCTAGTCTTGTTGTTCCCATAGGCCAACAGTAGTACTGCTCTCCTGTGAAGTCCTTTGAGACTTAAAGTATTGTTAACACACTGGTCAAAGTAAAAAGAGACTGTAGATGGCCATCCCTTTGTTGTGGGTTTGGAGAGAATAGAGAGGTCCTATTTATTCATGTCTTTCTGCTCGGAAGTATTCTTGTTAAAGTTGGAGGAAGAGAGAGCTACCCTTTGATTTCTTTATCTTCAGCCTCTCACCTCTGAGCCCAGAGCACTTCACTTTTTTGTTCCTTTTCCTCCAGCCCCAGCCCCGGCCTGCAATTTCCCAACCCGCTGTTCGCATCCCCACCTGCTCTTCCCAAAGTGTCTTTAACAGTTGTCTCAGAGTTTGCTCAATCCTACCTCTCCTGTACCACCCTCTCCCAAACCTCTGTAACTTTATTCTTCCATTCACTTCCTACTCTTTCTACCTACCCTTTCCAACCTTGGGTGTCCCAGACCCTCAAAGTGAGAGTCTTCATATCTTCTGCAGCTCCCTAAGGTCCGTCCCTGGATCTCCATTCTGTACCTGGCCTTGAAGGACTCCATTGCTGCTCTCCCCTTGGCCAAAGTAGACAAATGACACATTTCTCCTTTACCTGGCTTTCCCAGGGATAGAAATCCACCTGGCCAGGTCTAGAGCAAAAAAGAACGTGTCTGAGTAGAAAACAGTGACCCTAATCTGGGAATGAGAAGTGCTATGTCAAGATTTAGTTGTCATTATATGTTTGTTTAGATAAGCTTCTAGAAAGTCTGGACTGTGTTGGAGCATCTCCACAGCCATCTTTCTGTGGACAAATTGTACTGCTGTCACCTACCAAGTGTTTGTTGGTAGCAAACTGTAAGTCACAAGTCACTCCAGACTAGGCAAGAAAAGATTCTTTAGAAGAGAACAGCGGCTAAAGGGATGAACACAAGCAATTGTTTTTCTAACTTTTTTTTTCTCTCAGTTCTCAGCATTACGCTGAGTTTGCTCTTCAAATGTCTGACTGACAAATGTCCTTTCACTTTTACTTTAAGTAGCTCAGAAGGCAGATTAGTCTTCTTTCCTGTTTTTCTCCTTTCTCTTCCTCTGCATAATAAATCAAAGTGGTAACCACTAGCTTACGTAAGTATTTTTGTGGACTCTGGAACCAAGATTCATCCGGTCATTCAGGCTGTGCTGAGGCACTTAAGCCAGTAGTCTAATTGCCCTTAGATACCCCCACAAATCACTGGAGGAGGACAGGTACTTTGGGGAGTTCTGGGAGCACTTTGCCTTAGGCTGAAACACCCTTTAGATGTGTTTATGTCACTCTTCTCCCAGACCCAAATCTACCCAAGGCCAAACGTACAAGGTGCATTTCGCTGCATGGTGCCTCCCCCTGCAAGATCTTTCTCTTCAGCAGATCCAGAAATCTCGACGAGCCTGGACCACAGGTGGCTTCACACCCTATAGCTATCAGTAATTTTTGGCATCTCCACTTTGCAGGTGCTTGGGATTTTCAGAAGCAGCTGTATCTCTCCAGCTACATCTGTTACCAGGGACAAACCAAGAGGAAATCAGGGACCTGGAGGCAGTGTTATCCTTGTGAAGGTGGTCCTGTACCTCCTAGTATGTGTACAAGGTTTTTGCCCTAATATGTGTATGCCCACTTCTCCATTAGGACAAACTTTCCTGGGCAGCCATAAGACATCGTTTAGTTCTTCCTGCACAATAAAGCATCAGAGAAGTCTTTGAAGCCTTTGACTTCAATATAACTTAATGAAAATTTGGGCCTTCACCTTGATGTAGAGTTAAAAGGTTCCTGCTTGAGCTGAGGGAATATTTGAGGGTTATTTTTTTACCCACTGATTTCCACTCTCTCCAGAGAAGACAGAAAATCAAACAGTTTGCTGTATAATTGCTAACCTTACACTACCATGCAATTTTTAGCAATATTGGGAACAATAACTTACCAGGTTGTGTCCTGCAAGGGAGCAGTATAACTCCAGATCTTCTATAACTTAAACTTATGCAAACTTCAGCAAGATTTTTCTTCCACTAATTATAGAAGAACAAAGCATCTACTCTTTCATATTAAAAAAAATCACCTCTTCCTGGAATCTCAAGTCTAAGGTGTTTTTACTGTGAAAAAGAGCTTCACGGTAATGATAGCAGAATATCGGATTACTGACTCTGTATAACAGTCCTCTGTTTGGCTTCTGTCTACTTCTTAACAACATTTAGTGAAAAGCCGAATGCCTTCCAGAGACACCTTTAATTCACATGTTAAGAATGTTTATGCCTCTCAAGTGGTCAAATTAAATTGTATCAAATGAACCGTATGGGCTTGATGTAGGTTCTAAGGCCCTGTTTAAACTGTTGTGTGTTCATGAAACAATTAAAGCTGAATAAACATTGCCAAAAGAATTTCAGAGAGGATTAGTTCAAATGTTTAACTAAACTAATTTCTGCCATGGTTGGTTTCCATGGGCATTCGTTTGATCTGGCAGAAATGCTCTTTCCTTAAGCGTTTAACCAAAGCCTGATTGTAAGAGTTGCATTTGTTCTGTCCGGGAAGGTAAACAATGACTCTGCCTCCCACGATCACTTATAACTGACCAGCTCCATATCACACCTCTTGGGTAGGAGGTGTCCAGCCGCCAAGCCAGGAACTAAACACTGATTGGGACATGGTAATTGGAGTGTAGGTACTCAAGAAGGCATTGAGTTAGTTACTGACGGTACATTGTTTGGCTGGATCTTAAAAATAGTAATTCTGTATGCAGCAACTGTTTTTACAGACCACAATAGCCTAGGCTCAAACACCTCAACTTTAGACTTTGCAAACTAGGCATGACTGGAGTTATGACACCTCTAGGTGAACCCTTTGACATGACACCAGGTTTTGAGGTCAACGAGGATAAGCAAGTTCTTCCAAGCTGGTCTGCTGAACTGATTCATCTCTCCACACAAACCCCATCTTCACTCCATTCTCCAAAGTCTTCAGGAAAGCCTTGAGGATATGAGGTAGGAGTATGGGAGGATTTAAATGAAGAGTGAAAAGACTGGCTGTGGTGAGGTTATCCAATCCCTTCAGAGTAAATAGCCCTCAGCCTGTACTCACTGAAAGCGTAAACCTGAAATACAAAATTAAGGTATAGCGAGCTTAGAATATTTTGTTTAATCCTGCTTCAAATCACAATACCTTTGCATAATGTATGCTATCAGATACTACCGATGAATTCAGTTAGTAACCAGTACCCCAAGCTGCCTAGAGAGGTGCTCTGTCCCAAATTTGGCTATGATCACCAGAGGACTCAGCTGGAAACACTTCTTTTGATTACCTGGCACCAAGGGTTCTCATACAGAAGGTCTTCAGTTCTGGCATTTGCTCATCACTTTTGCCTATGAGATCTTAGTAGCCTAAACCAGTGGCATTCTAATGGTGGACATAAGTTCTAGGTAAAGCCAAATAATTTGTTAACGTTTGATCCTTTTGGCCATGTAACAAACGAGGTCTTTTCTCCATGCTTTTGAACAGGGAATAGCTTAAGGTTGGCTAGGTCAAACTACGGGGCAACTGGCTGGACTACTACGGTCATGGGATGACTCTGTAACCTCTACCGCACTACTTGGGAATGTTGTTATTTTTATTTAACTATTTAATAATGGCTATGTTTTAACAGATACTGCCAGTACATGTCTGAAGAGAGACCTGCTAAGCATAAGCAGTAAGTATTGATCCTCGATCCTCCTGTCTCTTCCCTGAGCACACCTGTCAATCCATCGCTAGTCTTCGGTCCTGAGATCTGATACTCTTCTTTGGCATCACACTTAAATATCACAGAAAGAAACGGCTCCAACTGGTGATCTTTGCACTGTACTTAACAACATCGGGAAGTAATCATGGCTAATTGTTATGGCTGTAATTCCAAACCTGACAGCTGGCAGAGAATCAGAGGTCTCAGTCACATTTGCTGAATGTCTCCCTAATACGTTCCACCGGATAGTTTATGGCAGCACTCCCCAAAGCCTTGCCCTTTGACTACTTGCATTTCTCCAGTACTCAGGTAGTTGCTGCCAAGGCTGTTCTCCTCTAGGGTAATTATTCGCACAGTGTAATTTCTTGGAAGCACAGCTGGCAAACGTTGCTTTCACGCAGGCTGGACTAGATCTATGTAGAGAAGGGTTGACAGTGTAAAGATTTTAAGAGCATCTAGAGTGAGTGAATAAATACTGGTTATAAAGAAAAAGCAGGTGCCATCTGCTCCTACTCAAATAACTCCTGTTGACTTCAGTGGGAGTGTGACAATTTTCACAGCCACTCTATTTGGTTTTCTGAAAATACTTTCTTTAGCATTAACAATGACTCAAAATGACAACCCCCAGAAGTCTGAGGGGGTTAGAGAACTGAAAACACTGATGATAGAGCATGGATCCATTCCCGTGAAAGTCAGCAGAATAGATCAGTTGGCATTTAAGAACAGTTCGCATATCCCAGCAGTGGGTGCTTGAGCTAAGATGAGGTAGGTAGCGTTTTCTAAGTGGCTTTGTTACTATGGGATCAGTTGTTCTCATCACAGGATCCAGTATGGAGAAAGTGTCACCAAGGCAATTACTTCTAACAGAAACCCATATGCCAGGGGCATGTAGAAACAGATGCGCCTCTCCCTGCCAGAGGTGTTGCCCCTTAGGAAATGTGGAACTCCAGCAGAGACTACTTGTGCTTCCTGGGCTGGCATCTTCCTTGGAAATTAGCAGGTGACCTCATCCCATAAGGTTCTCCCTCCAGCTGGAGCTCCTAGGCCACTTCAGAAAGCCCTACACCACCTCTGAAAGGGACAAACACTGAAACAAGGAAAACACTTCTGGTGGGACAGTAGGTGTCAGAAGATCTGCCTCCTGTGCCACCAAAGTCAGAAAAGAGCAAAATGCTTGACTAATCTTCTAGTGTCTGGGCAGATAAAGGATGACACAGTGAAATAAAACCACTGGCAGCTCCAGGACAGTGGATAAAATCTGACTAGTGACCAAAGGGGAGCATGAGAGAGCACTGGTTTGTTTTGCAAGGGCTGCAGCACTTAACATTAGCACTTGAACTGGAATTGCCCTGGAAGATGTGAAATTACTGCTCATTTTCCTAGCAGAGCTGCGGAACCATGTAGTCACTGCCATATATCATGCCCTATTGTTTTCTGGTTGTGAAAGTAGCACATTTTATAGTACAACAGGGCTGTGACCTTGAGTGTAGAAGCCCAATTCAGACCTCAGTCCAGCTATGGGTTCAACATATCACCGGAGAGTTTCACAGGGAGCCATTAGCCATGGTGGCTCTTCTAGTTTCTTCGGTGCGTGCACTGCATGAACCCGGACTGCCTCCAGACTTGCTCAGCTGCACTCAGGGCACAGGCACCTGGTCAGGTTATGGTGCCTGAGTCACCACTTCACGGCTCCCCACCTCCCAGGGAAGCTTCGGTAGCTGCGTTTGCATGTTCAGCGCCTGAGGCACGAGTGAGGTAATTCAAGGGCAGAAGAGGCTGAAGATAAGGCATGGGCACTTGTCACGTGTCTGAGCTTTTTATGCTAAAACCTGCATATCGGCAGGTAACATATACCTCCCTTCAGGCAGTTTTGTTGATGCTGATGCTCCAAAGTCAATGGAGTGTACCTGAGGGCAGAAGAGGTTAAACTGGTGTAACCAACCCAGCACAATAAGAGCACTTACAGGAGTATTCGGCAGGGTGCATTTTCCTTTAGTTAAGGTGTCCTCTAGGAGATCAGACTAACTGATCTAACGACCCTCTCTTACAGACCATGACTATTAAAGAAATGTACATCTAATTCTGCCTTTTGGCTCTCCAGCATGCAAAACACAGCTTGCATGCTAGCTGGACTGGTGTAAGCAAACCTGATGGCCTCTACTCGCTGTAGCTGGACTGTAGTCACTCCCCAGAGTTGCCTAAAGCTCCTTCTGAGTTAAAGCTACCTGTTATGAAGATAGCAAAGTGCTTTTCTCTGGCTTGCTATATTGCCTCATACTTCTACTGCCTTTCCTTCCTTCCAGTCTCAGTCCCAGGCACCAGTATCAAAAGAAGCTTGTAGTACAAGGGTTTGTATTTCAGCGTGGCACAATGCATAGGGCTGGGGAAGTCTGAATTTGTGATTGTTTTCACAGGCTTAGGAGCATCTGTAATGAACAAGATGCTAAAAGGAACCCAAATCGACAATAAGCGCTTGAGATTTATGTTTTTTCAGGAGCATGGAGAAAGTGAGGAAGAAAAGAAAAATTCTGGATGCTTACAGCTCACCCGGTTCTATTCAGCATCTTCACGTGGCTGTGAAGAGCAAAACACAGTGCACTCCTATGTTGGACCAACTAGGCTCGGCTTTGCCAGTGAAATTGAAAAAGACTAGAAGACTTCAAGATAAATAAGACAGCAGGAAAAAGTAATGAAGGAATTAAACTGACCTTCTTTAGAAATGGGTGAGACAGGGTAAACAGGGAGAGATCTTGTTTTGCTTTCATCCTGGAAAAAATAACATTTCTTCCTTTCCAGTTCAGCACAGTTGACTGATTTGGAAACAAATCTGTTTTCTCTGGAAAGATTTATTTGCCCAACAGACTCTTTTTTTTTTTTTTTGGCAAAAAGCAATAGGTTGAAAGAACAAGGCTTGTCTTGTTAGCAGGTTTAAAGGGCTCAGTAATTAACTGGTACATTTGGAGGCATGGCATGCAGGATACTTGCTGCAACCTACTTTATTACAGTGTCACAGGGAAGTGCTGAGAAACAGGCAAGAGCTTTAAAGAATACTGTTTATTTCTCAGGTGGTATCAGATAGCAGGATTATTCGGCTATGAAGTTAAGCCAGAGCATGTGCTGAGGTAAGGACACTCTGGCATGACCTTTGAGAACGTGCTTTCACCTGTGACATGCTTTTTCTCTCTCTCCCTTCCTTTCCTTATTTCTTTCTCTCTTTTCTAAGTTGAAAACAAAGCAACACTTATTTAGTCTGGGGACAGCATGCGCTTTTTCACATCAGTCCTTTGCAATACATAGTAGGTGCCTTCAAAACACAAATTGATATCCTGTGATTTGGAGAAGTCAGTCACAAGGGTCATTTATCCCTGAAGTCATCTCCTTTGATGCACAATGCGTAATGATGGTATTCACAGCCAAACCTCTCTTATTCCCTCCCCCTTTTTCTGCCTTTTTTTTTTTTTTTTTTTTTTTAAATTTGGTATGATACTGCAGACAATTGCTGGCTTGCAGCAAAATTTTTAAATGTTGGTGGCTCAAAATAGGACTGTAATTCCATGCTGCAGTGATTTAAGTCCTGGTGACTTGACCTTGTGTGGTCCTAAAGATCTGCAGCTCACAGTAACTGTAAATAATGTGGAGAAGTGCTCAGCACTGCTGGGATACAGCTACTGTTAGCCTGTTCCCTGAATGTGGAAGCCAAAATAGAGGCATCCCTGTTTGGAAATGCAAAGCTAGCAAGTCTCTTCAAGTGCCAAACAGACCCTTGTGGATGCAAAGAGAGTCTCTTCAAGCATATTTCTGGAGATGCAAAAGATAAACATTTATCTTGCAAAGTGATGCCTCTCATATCTCAAGGGCAACTTAAACACTGAAATCCCTCTGACTCCTATGCAAGGCCAGATTTGCCACTTCTACCAAGTTAATTTGGCAATTAACTTCTTGATTCTTTTGGATATACACAGAACTTTGGATATGCACAAACATTTCCTGACCTTGTACAGAACCCTTCAAACTGAGGGCAGGATTTGGCCCTAAATATCAGTGTATATTTATTGCCATATTCCTTTTTTTCTTTCCCACCAAATACCATTTACCTTTAGACTCTGAATTGCTTTTGTGAAGTATTAACAAGCACCTTTGTGCAGGGAAACATCACAAGCATCTGGGTGTATGGGTGTACATGTAGCAGGGTTGCACGGTACTTGGATCCGAATGAGATTTGTCAGAAAACTCTATCCTCCTTCTCATTTCAAGGCCAGGTCATCAGTTTTTAGCTTAATCCAGAGCCCAGGGGAACAACCTGGGAGGAAAATTGTGACTTGCTGAATCATTGCCTCTTCCTGATCTCCCCGCTGCCCTGGAGAAGGACAGAGGCATCTGCAGCAGTTCAGTTTCTCTAACAGCATCTTTTTCATGGTTGCACCAGTGCTAATGTTTTGATTATCGTGGTGTTGCCTTTTCCCCATCTCCTCGTGTGAGACCAGGGTGGCAGAGCTGCCCCGTCTGCTGCTGCTGGCACAGAGACCCAGCCGTGCAACTCGGCGGGCGAGGGAGGAAAAGCCGGTTGCAAATCAGTAAGATTTGCTTTCACGGTCTCCTCCGTAGGGAGAAAAGAAGTGCAGAGGGAAAGGATTATATTGAAAAGATCAAAGCGGATAGAGAGGAATGAGTTAACGGGCATGCTTTTCAAAAGAAATAACTCTCCTGACATCTCAAGGGATGGGTGAAGGGCATATTGCCTTGTCAGTTAAACGCAGCCGTTAGTTTCAAGCCCATACTAATTAGCCAGCTTAGAAAAACACGCTGCTCAGCATTTCTAAATGCAGACTACAGCCTCTGCCACTCCTCAGCACAGATATATTTGTCCACATCCTCTCAATGTGACATGCTGGTACAGAGGCGGCTTGGTTAGTAGTTAAAAGAGAACCTAGGATTAAACGAGGCTTCGTCCGGTACTTTTCTCACTTGCTACATCCAGGTCAGCCTGGGACAAACCACTAACTGAGTAAGGAGTGGGAAGCCTGCTGTGTACTGGGATCCTGTTTGCACAACGGAGCAAATTGCAGCAGTGCCAAGACCCGAGTCACTTCCCTGTGACTGCGCTGGCTCGCACCTGCATAAGCAAGAGTCGTGGTCCCTAATCTCTACAGAGCTTAACTGCAGCGGAGAGGAGGAGGGAAAAGCTGGCTTTTGTCGTGTACTGAAAAAGGCATGTGGGAAGAGACAGTAGTATTACACCGAGGGCCTGGGGAACTAATCCAGAGTGCAGAATGGATGAGAGAAGGACTCTGCTTTGCTTTAAATGGCTTTTTAAAAGATTCACTTTCCCTCCCGGTCCTTCACTTCTCACACTGTAATTCAGGGCTGATAGACCATCACTAAACCCAAGGGGCCCTGGAAGCCTCGAGTCACTTGTACTGCTCAGGTACAGCAGTGATAGGTGGCTGGGGGGGTCCGTAGATGTATAATTTCCACTTGATAAAAGTACCTCAGGTAAAGTGTTTATCTACACCCATTTTTTTTCCAGTAAACAGATACTAAAACTGCCTGAACAGGGGTGCATGAAGTTGTGACCCCAGACTCATCACCTGCTGCAGAGGGGTTCAGAGGCCAGATATTGCTCCAACCATGGAGTTTTCCCAAGGTGGCAGTGGGGGCTGTAGCCGTGTACTAGCTCTAGGAGAGCAGCAGGGCTCTCTTCTACCCCCACTGTACCACGTCCATCGGCTGGGTGGGTACAAGGCTCACCTGGCTTTTGTTTCTCTTCCCACCTTCGCTCTGCCATATGCATTTGGACCACAACTCCTTCAGGACAGGAAATATGTCTTGTTACCTGCTCGCGTGTACTTTCAGCTCTAAGTCAGAGCAGGCCTGCGAGTGTCACTACAATAACTGAATTTCCATTATACTTGTGGTCCTTGTTCTTCTTGAATAAAAGCACTGAACACACCCTGGAGACCAAAGTATGTGCTTTCTTTATGTCTTTTTCTAACACCCACAGGATCCCCTCTTGTCTTTGCCTCTGTCTCACTGTCTCTCCTACCCACCCAACCAGTGAAGCATGGGGCATCCGCCTGCCCTGACTCCACAGTCTCTCAGCTGAAGCACATCTACCCTCCTCCCGCAGAGCCCTCAGTGCTAGGATGGCTCAGCAGAAATACCTAAAGCTTTATCCACTCAACCTGCATCCAGAAATTGTAGTGGCATTTCTCACATCACCCTTTTGCTGCCCCATGGGGCATCACTGTTTTTGGGGGGTTTGGTTTTTTTCTTGCCACCCCAAACACAGGGATTGGGTGGTTTGGGCTCAGGAATCTCCCACAAATATACGTCGACTCCAATGCCAGGAGATGAGATTTTGCTGCTACCGCATGCAAATGGAAGTCATATTAGAAAAAGGAGCAGGAGATGCTTGCAATGCACTTCTCTTGGTCCGTTCCTGTGTTTGGGGCATTTCCACCATCCCCTGGTCAATCCGTTATCTACTTAATTTTTAATAGTAGAGTTGGCCTGGCATTCCCCTTACATGCCGCTGCCAAGGGTCCCCCTCTCTGTCTGAGAAACCCAGTAGTCGCTGCCGTACGTTCAGTACCTTTGTGTTGGAGCAGGAGGTTGGGGACAGGTTCCTCACTGGCTTGTGACTCTCTCCGAGCAACTGGGTTTCCAGGGGCCACGTCCTACTGGTGACAGACCGCAGCAAATGGAATAAGAATCAAGCTCTGTATCCTGAAGGTTATTCACCAGCATTACCCATCTCCTTCTGCCTGGAAACCTTCACGTGCCTGGGGCAAGGGTGCATCTCCTCCACCAGTGAAGCACGGTCCAGACCATTCTCCAGTCCAGAGCTGCTGACCTTCTGCATGCCTGGCATGCATGCGCACACCACAATGCCAACTGCAGCCTTGGGCTCAGTGAATTTAGGCTTCCTCTTGATCCTGCTCTTTATTTTGCCACGCAGAATTAGCTGCAGACCCCACAGCAGCTCACACAGTGCAGCCAGGCTACGTGCGGCTGTGGTTCCTTGCTCCTGAGATGCTGTGCTCTGTTGTGGGTGCAGCTCCGGGGATGACAAGCCGGGGTCGCCGGCGGGGTGGGCTCCCCTCCCGTGCCCCCCCAACACCGACTGGCTCTTCAGGAGACGGAGCGTGCTGCTCTCCTAACTTTCTTTTACCAGTCTGTTTAAGCATTGCTACTCCAAATGGCTGTAAAGGGCAAATCTCTAGTGGATGTAAAGCAGAACCATCTGACTTACTGTCTCATGAATGCAATCCATAACTTTACGCCAGAAATTTACAATCCCCTTTCGTGTATAAAAAGTTTCCTGTCGTGGTTTTACATCTACTCCATTGCTCTGCTCTGCATGGAAACACTTGGTGTAATCTCTTCAGAGATAAATAAGCCTTCTGCTGAAAGTTAAATGATGCTATTATTTTCTGGATGTTTATAGACGTCATCCTGCCGTGCTCCCATGCCTGGATCCAAGACAGCCTGAATCTTTGTTTTCCATTTCCGTAACCTCTGGAGGAGAGAATGAAGATGTCGCTGTAGGAGGGGCAGAGGGGCAGGCAACGCGAGCCAGCGCTGGGTTCGCACACAAGCATGCCTGCTCTGGACAAATGGCAAATGACGGACACCCCAGCTATTTCCTTGGCCAGGCAAGTGTTTAGTCTAGGCTCCTGCCCCGGGCTGCAGCGGGATGGGAAAGGAGGATGCCAGAGCACTCCGAGGGGCACAGGGAGCAGGACCTGGACCCCAGCCTCGGGGAGGCAAACCTTCACCGTGAAAAGCCACCTGAGCGTAGCGACACTTCTAAAAGCCACCCAGTAAGTAGGGTGCTGGGGAACTCCATCGGTGATTAGCTGGATGGCCCAGGAGCAGAGAGGTCCTTCAGAGAGATCATCATTTCAAGGGGTGCTGGGAAAGGGAGCATTTCTGGTTCTGTGACCCAAGTGCATGCTGAAAGGAAAATAGGCAGCTTGATGCCCCGAGACATTCATTACAAGATATCAATAAAAGCAGTAGCTTGTAAACAGATCTAATTTGCTACAGGAGCATGAGAAACAGATATCTGGTCTCTCTTTAAGAATGCTAAAATACTGTAAGTATAAGCTCCTGGTATCAACTATTGGCAATCTTTTGCTGTTTCTCATCTAAATGCAGGTTTAAGTAAATAAATGCCATAAATAAATAAAAGAGAAACCAGTGAGATAAGGTGAAAAACAGTAAGTCATTGCAATGAGGAAAAGTATGGGATCCTTGCTATGAACAGCAAGGGAAGAAGGGAAGAGAAGGGAAGGGAAGGGAAGGGAAGGGAAGGGAGGGGAAGGGAAGGGAAGGGA
>JAOBAS010000008.1:29940554-29955803 GCA_025311575.1 Elanoides forficatus | reverse complement strand
CTGGAGGGGCACAAGGAGTTGGGAGGGGACACAGCCAGGACAGCTGACCCAAACTGGCCAAAGGGGTATTCCATACCGTGTGACGTCATGTCCATTGTGTAAACTGGGGGGACTTGCTCGGGAGCTAACTGGGCATCGGTTGGTGAGTGGTGGGCAATTGCATTGTGCATCACTTGTTTTGCATATTCCAATCCTTTTATTATTATTATTGTCATTTTATTATTGTAATTATTATCATTATTAGTTATTTCCTTTCTGTTCTGTTAAACTGCTCTTATTTCAACCCATGAGTTTTACCTTTTTCCTTTCGATTCTCTCCCCAATCCCACTGGGTGGGGGACAAGTGAGCGAGCGGCTGTGTGGTGCTTATTGCTGGCTGGGGTTAAACCTCAACACAGATAAAGCTGAATAATATGCCTACATGGATAAGAGAAACATGAAATGGACTCTTTAACATAGGTGATAACGATATAACGAGATCCAGTGGTTGAAAGTGGAAGCTGGGCAAATTCAGACTAGCAGTAAGGAATGTTTTTTAACCACAGAGATAATTAACCATTGCAAACATTTATCCAGGCTTGTGGTTGATTCTTCCATCACTGGCAAATTCCAAATCAAGATTGGATTGGTTTTTGGAAAGAAATGTTCTTTGCTTCAAGCAAGAGTGAATGTAGAAAGTTCTCTTGCTCATGCCTGATACAGCTTAG
The DNA here is from genome assembly GCA_025311575.1 of Elanoides forficatus. NCBI lineage: Eukaryota > Metazoa > Chordata > Aves > Accipitriformes > Accipitridae > Elanoides > Elanoides forficatus. Next base: position 29,955,096 of record JAOBAS010000008.1, on the reverse strand, counting down.
GCTAGAAGTTACTGCAAGGTAGGTAGAACAGACCTGGAAGCTCAAATAGAAGAAGTATCTCTGTTGCAGAGATAATCTTTTCCTGCATATGTTATTGGCATTGCATCTTTGCAATGCCAGGAATCAGCTCTACTGTATATCCCAGCATATAGATCCAGACAAAACTCACTTAGGGCAATTTCCTTCAGGGCTTGTGTCAGAACATTGCTGAAATATGATATTAGCTTGAGCTTCTGTTTCTAATGGCAGCTTAAATGCTCCCAAACACCAGCTTAGTTTCACTTTAATTGTATAATGATGATCTCCTTATGAACATGCCTTGCAATCATTTTCTTGCATAACAGACGAGCATAATGGTGTCTGATGGCCCAGACTCAGTGTCTTCTTTGCCTTCCCATATTGCAGGAGGAATCTAGGGGGACCTGCAGATGGGAATGTATCCAGAACAGTTTTGCTTCTTATTGTAGTATTTCTTCATATATCATTATGAATATCAAAGAATTTTTAAGAACAAAGTCAACATAATAGCTCCCCCCATAAAGCTGCTGGTTTTTAACCCCATCATTCCCAGATGTGTGCTGAAAGACATTGCAAAGAAATAAGCCACTGTCAAAGATTTGGTCTAGCTGGTATCTGTAAGGGGGAATGAAAATCAAAGACCTTAGAGCATAACAGCAAAACAAACTAGAGACAAAGGCTAAAATCCTCGTTCTAGTTATTTATTGAAAGGTAGTTCCTCACAGATTGCAGCTAATCATATGGCTAAATCAGTAACTGCTGTTACTGATAGACGTTAGTTCATCATGAGACATTCCCTACGTTAGCTAACATTCAACTCACTCCAGGATCTGCATCTCAATTCAAGATTTAAATTGACACTAGAGTTTGCAACACAAAGTAAAGTTTATTAGTAGAGTTATTATAGCTGTGATGATCCAAAAACACAGACAAACAATGTTTATAGAGAGCAGTCACATCTTTTGTTAAGACAGTTTCCATTTGGAAAGACTTCTTTGGCTCAGAAGCCTTTCTTTTGGTCTGAAATAGAATGAGGTTTAGTTACTTTTAGGGTACTTAGCTTGTGTAGTGTAACAGTAGAATTTGGGTCATACTTTATTGAACACATCATCTATACACAAGAAAACAAGGGTTGTGTTTATTCATTTTCTCCTACTGCCACAGCTTTGGAAGTATCAGCCAATAAACCTCCATACTGTAAAATGGGAACCGGTGAGCCTACAAACACTGCACAAATTTTGCTGCTACTTTTATGGCAAAGTGTCCCTGAAAAGTCGGTCAAAGCTTAGAGCCTGTTTAGCTGGAAACTACCAACTACCCTACACTTTACTGAGCAGAGAGCTGCTATTCCAAGAAGAGTCTGAAAAATCCCCAGTTTTTAAAGTAAATAAACCAGAACAGCTATATCAATAAGTGAAGTTAATGATCAAAGCCAAGTAACACCAGAGAGCTTAAAGAATGTTACCCCACGAAGAGAGGCTTTGCCGTGCTTGAATGGGCACAGTCTATAAGCAGCAGCACATCCAAGAGTGGTTTTGTGCTATGCTTCACTCTGTCTCCAAGATCTCTGGACTTCTTCATGAAGTTCATTGTTTATATGGCTCCACATAATAATACAGTCATCTGAGCATTTCCAGTATCACAACTAAGATCTTGCTCCTGAAAACAACTAATCATGTGTGTCACTTCATGCTACAAGACTCGTTGACCTGGGTCTGCAGAATGAGAGGACGCATTCAATCCATCCTGTCAGAAACCGTGCCGTATCCTGTCAGCACACGCAGGCTGCAGACAGCAGTTGTTTGTAGCAAATTTAACCAACTTCCCACTTTTCCTCGTGTTTTTATATTGCTCTATCACTTACGACACATTTAGCCAAATCTTGGATCAATTGAAGTCTAGGGGAACGATTCCAGAAACAATATTACTCTTCTCCTGCTGTGAGCGATTCCTGAGAACAAAGCAATCGGAAAGACTGAAACCTCAGGCATGGAGAAATTAGTTAGGGATTGGTGCCACAGCCAGGACAAGTGTTTAGTCATCCTGACACAGCCCCGCTGAGCCCTTGACCAATAAGTTCCAGCCTTGCTTGTTGTCCTCACTGAGGAGGACAGAAATATATGAGAAACTTAAGTTCTGTGGTAGACATCTGAGTCAAGCACTTACCACACGGCTGTCACACCCACTGCTGTTTGGTTTACTCAAACTTAATAGCTCTTCAGTATATTACGTGGATTGCGGAAATGCTGTAACTTCAGACGGGTTGGCAAAGCAGCATATAGCTATAAAGCAATGGACTGTAATCCTTCCAGCGGGCATGGTGGTCTCCTCGTCTGTCCCTTCATACTGTAGTTTTGTAGGTCTGTGTCCACAGAAATTATTCTGATGGAATTATGTGACCGGCCCTGGCCAGGTCTATATAAGAATTTCCTTTCCCATCAGAAAGATTGACTGGTAAGGGATTTACTTTCTACTTGAACTAACCATTCTCGTTTCCCTCTTTCTCCTAAGCTTGGGAAAATCTGTCAGGGTTTTACAAGGCTATTACTCTATTTACCAAGCTACCAAGCCTTTTTTACCTGAAAACTTTGAAACGTGAATGGCATGAAGTTGCATCCTCTTCGAAGATCAGTCTGACTTGGCTTTATGTGGACTTTCAGCAACGTGCAGCTTCATCCCACTCCTTTCCCTGCACGCCTGCATTTATGGATGCGGTTGCAACCAGTGCAGATATGGCCTGCAGGAAGCCTGGAAGGTCCTGAAGCTGCTCCTGGTTCATGAACATTATTCTGTAAAGGCAACAAATTCAGAAGCCTGTTTTGGCAATTTCATTCAAGAAAAGGCAGGAAGAAGTCACTCTGGGTGCCCCTAATAAGAATATCTCAAGGGAAAAAGAACCTATTTTTGGTTGCTGGCCTTCACAGTGTGTATGTGTGTGTGTATGTATGTATGTAAGTATGTAACTGTCTATCTATCTTTCTAATATATCATATATATCCCATAATATCATATCACCACAGATTTTTTTATTACATTAGGCTAACACTGAGTAGAAGATAGATGCTCTGCAAGAAACCACAACCTAAAAAAAGCAAGAAAGATAAAGGAGAAGGAAGCGTAGCTACTTCTACTGAAATAAAGCATAAAAGATCGCCCACTTGTTTCCAAGCCATCTACAAGAACTGCCTGACTTAGATGCCTTAGTGATTGCAATGCTTAAGCTCAAAAAAGGAATGAGTTACCAGGCACGTAGGGAGCCAGCTCTCTGCTCGTTATACTGCCAGTGGAGACAGGTAGTAGGGAATATGAGCAACCGGTAACATCACTTGCCAAAACAAGAATAAAGAAATGAACGCTGATTTCTGTGTCTTTACCAAAAACCTGACTTCATGCCTTGGAGGTTATATTTCTGTGGCTGCTGAGTCTGGGAGTTTGGCAGAGAAAGGAAAACAAAAAGCACGTCGGGTGATCCGACTCTGGCGTGCTGTCAGGGAAGCGTCATGTGCATGGGCTAGATCTTTCATACAGACATCCACATATGAGCAATTTTCACCTGGGCTCCTCCAGCCTGACAGAGTGGCTATAGCAAAAGAGGAGCTGATCAGAAGGGAGAATACAGAGAGCTCTGAACTGCCAGTCACCGGCAGCCTCATTAGCAATGTCTCGTGAAGGGCCACAAAGATGATGAAGGGACTGGAACATCTCTCGTACAAGGAGATGCTGAGAGAGCTGGGAATTCTCAGTCCACAGGAGAGAAGTCTCAGGGGGGGGTCTTATCCACATGCATAAATATCCGATGGTGGAGTAAAGAAGACAGGACCAGGCTCAGTGATGCCCAGTGACAGGACAAGAAGCAACGGGCACAACCCAAAATACGGGAAACTCCTGTGGATAATAAACTTTTTTACTATGAAGGTGGTTGAACACTGGCACAGGCTGCCCAGAGAGGTTGTGGTGTCTCCAGCTTTGGAGACAGATCCTCAAAACCTGACTTGACACGACCCTGAGAAACCTGCTGTAGCTGACCCTGCTCTGAGCGGGGGTCCCTGCCACCCTCAGCTGTCATCCTGTGATCCCACGCAATGGAGCTGGACCCTAGCTTGGGCACCTCACGCTTTGCTCTCGTCCCTCCGCAGAGGAGAGAATCCCCCTTTCCGTGGGAGCCAGCGGAGCACGGCCGTGTCGGGGGTACCTGCCAAGGGGTCTGCCTGCTCCTCCGCCTTCCCCGTGGCAGAAGCCCAGCCTGCTCTCCAGGCTGCCTGTGCAACGTAGCGGCCACAACGTGCCTCCTCCTGTGTTCTCTCACCCACCGGCTACGCAAACGGGTCAATGAACCGGCTGCCCAAACGGCCGAAGTGAAGGTTTCCCCTGTAGAAATGTTGGCTAAGGGGAAGGGAGAGGAAAAAGAGCTCTCCCACTCCTCTTGCTGTGCTTTCAAACACCAAAAGCAGCCCAAAGGAGGTATTAAGATGTGCAGTAGCAATGTCATAGCTTCACTCCAGCTTACAGCATTGCCACTGTTGCCTTTTATTAGCTCCTCTGAAATGCAAACAATTTAAATAAGGCGGAAAGAAGAAGGGTCAGTGCCCTCAGTCAGCTAATTAATAATGTTCTGAATGCAGTGGAGACTGTATCAAAAAGCATGGGGACACGGGAGGAAGGAACTGCCCTTCCAGAGATGTTACAAATGGCCTTACAGGCATACAACTGTGTGTGCTTTGCACTGGTAAAAAGCAATTCGTTAGAAACAACTGCTTTTCAATGGGGATGTGCTGCAAAAAAAGTGTCTTGCTTAGGTTTCCTAAAATGTTGCTTTGATGCAATTTGCCGGCTTTTGTGCTTTGCAATTTTCTATTCTGCATCTTGTTTAGCTAGGAGGGATTAATGAGAACTGCCTGTAGTCAGCTAAACTGCCTTTCTGGCAGAGTCTCATGAGGAAGCTGTGGAGATCAGTAAACAGAGCTGAAAGTGCGGGTGGCCAAGAGCTGCCTTGTTTTTCTCTGCATGGGTAAAGGAAGTAAGAAGTGCAGGGGAGATATTTCACAGGAAATAACAGATGGCTTCAGGCTCCTATTTCTCTTGCAGAAAACCATGCTCAGGTATCTTGAAAAATGAATGCTTCGGGCTAATTCGTCTCTTTCTTTTTGGTTACATTGAGGTATACCTCACGCATAAAAGCATAAAACACAGGCTGAAAAAGCCTTGGCCTTGCCTGTTTGCATAATTATATAGGCTTTTTATTTGAGGGGCAGTGGATGATAGAAAGTTCAAGGTCTCTGAAACAACAGGTATGGGTTTTCTTTTCGGTGGTGGGCTGTTGCCAGCATAATCCAGAGTGAAGGGGTTCCTCTCTGTATATTCATAAGGAAGGAGGTAAGGCAGCAGAGTCCCTGAAGGACTGCGGCGCCAGGGTGATATCTTTCACTGCCACAGAAGGTGCTTGCTCAGCATCGTTCTCGTGTTCCTCACCCCTGTGTACCACTTTTTGCACCCACAGACTCCTCCGCAGCTGTCGACCAGGGCTCAGGCAAGTCTCCTGGAGTGCCCCACCAAGACAGCTTCCACGGAGGGACGACATGGCAGCAAAACCATTGCCAGTGGCAGCTGGGAAGAGCTGCCGATTGGCAAAATAGATGGGAAGAGAGTGTTATCACAGCTTGTCTGCTCTGTACAGCTGAAATCTTCCCGGGATGCCAGTAGCTGAGGAAGAGGAGCTCTGTGTCTCCAAGGAGGGTGAGCCTACTGTCTCAGGAGCTGAGCTGAGTGAAGCCCAAATGTGACTCCAGAGACATCATGTTGCTAAAGAGGTCTTTCTATTACGGGTAACGTGCGTCAGAACAAGACCCATGTGCGTGGTGAGCAAGAGGAGCTCAGCATGTGAATCGCCACCAGTGACCGCGGCGTGGGGCCAACCCCAAGTGGCTGAGGTCTGTCCTCACTGAGTTATCACACAGCTGGGGACAGTCAGGAGCAGGTGCGTGTTACTGGGAACACTGGGATGGTCACTTCTCCACCCACGACCTTAATGCCTGCCTAGTGACCTGTCATTACACCCTCCCAGTGACAGAGGTGGTGATGCACCCCAGGAAGATCTCATTGCGGCGGTCCGTCCCTGCCAGCCCTCCAGCCCTGCCACTCACACTGGGCTGCTCTTGCCACCTCAGAAGCCGTCATGCAGGAGAGAGGGCGGAAAGCCTACATAGCTCACACCACGTGATGAGGACAATCAGGATGACCCAGCTGCCACCACGTTCCAACCCACAGCAGACCCAGGAGCTGACAGCCTCAGCTGGGAAAGGGGCAGCGTGTGAGATATACCATCCTCTCTCTCCACTGCCTGTCTTGGGGCTGGTTCTGTTCTGAAAGCCCTGCTTTTACACATGGCAGGTTGCAGAGATGCAGCAGCCAGGAGAAAAGCAGCTCTCCATCATTTTCTCTTTACGGCTAATATCAGGTGACTTTCAGTCATTTACTCTCCTGCTCTCTGCTCTGCTAGATACTTACTCATACCATGTTGCTTTCTCCTTGGGCTTGCCCCGTGGACGTAACTGGAGTGGTTTGCAGATGCAGGCATCAGAAAACAGCACAGCCCAGTCCTGCATGAAGTGCTGCTCCAGTACTATTACCCTCGTCAGATCTCTCCGATTTGGTTGTAGGACTAGCCCTCCACCACCTATCTGCCTATTCTTAAGCAGTGTTTTCCTTTCGATTGATTTAACAGTCACCACAAATAAGTTCTGTGTTTTGTTGATGGTTATATCGATTTTTTAAAAAATTGATTTGATTCACTGATTTAATCAAATGCTTTGGGAACCCACCAGTTCATTATGGCTCCCTTGATTTTCAGCCTGTTTGATTTAGTCCTTTCACTCACTTCCATATCTTACCTTATGGCTTCAAGGAGTAGTATCCCCCTATGGTCCATTTCCCTATGTATTTAACTCTACCACACCCCCAACAGGTTTTCCACCCAAACTGACTCCCACTTTCTTCTTCATTCTCCTATCTCTTCTGCATTTTTTCAGGAAGAAGTTATCCTTAGGTCCATGTTAAAGTGGAGGGATTCAACAAGGCTTTTGTAAGGATCTGTTTTGAATAATGTCTGTTCAGTACTTTCTTTAACAAAAGAGATGAGAGACTATAAAGGCCACACATTAAATTTGGAGATCAAAGTGATGGCAAATATTTTGAAGGAAAGAGTTAACATTCAAAATTACCTTAACAAACTGAAGAAATGGTCCGAAAAGAAAAATCCAAATGGTATTCAGCAGATACAAAAGGTACTGTACTCAGACTAGAATAATCAACCATATGATTATACGGTGGTGGAAAATTGATTGGTAGCAGTTTTGGAGAGGACTATATGAATGTAATGGTAGATCACAAGCTGACCGTGGGTCAGGAACATCATGTTCTTACAAAAAAGTGTGGCATGATACTGAAATCACCTGAGACGAATATAACTTGCATGAAATAATCCTTCTGAAGCTCATTGGTAAGGCATCAGCTGGAATACTTCAGTATTATATTTTAAGAAATCCTACAGAAGAAGGCAGGGGAATAGACTAAATCATCTTCAAACACTGCTGAAAAGAAGATACGATCAATCTGTTCTCCTCATCCATCTGGGAAAGAATGGGGAGGTTCAACACTAGCCTTGAGAAAAACATGTTAATGAAGAGGGGGTGAACCACTAGAAGGTCTGGGAAAGTCCTGGAACATCTGCTGCTGGAGATCTTTAAGGACGGGTCAGGCATGCATCTGTGAGAGATGACCCTGATGGGGGGGGGCCTGCTGTGGGCAGAGGAATAGCCGTCTTGATTTCTTGAGGCCCCTTCCAGCTCTCGGGTCTGCTTCCTGCCCAGACATGAACCCGCATCCTCTGCTATTACCTCTGTCCTGCGTGTCTCCCACGGTCTGACCTCAGCCCAGACTCACCCATCCTTTTGCAGGAACATGTTCGCCAGCTTCTAGCAGATTCCTGAAATCCACCTTAAGTTTTCTGCCTCTCCTCTTTCTCTTGTCCCTTCCCTCATTGACGTTTTCCCTTTCTTTCCCCCTGAAATTTCCCTCTTCCCACTTGCTGTGATCCCCCATCCTGCCCTATGACCTGACCCCCCCAGCCTTGCCCCTCTCTGCAGACAGATCAGCCAAGGGATGGCAAACGTCACCTTTCATGGTAAAGCTTGCACCAAGGAGATGGATGAGAAATCTTCACTTCCATGTCTCCGCATCATCGCTCCCAACCATTTGACTATTCAGCTCAGCTTTGGTGACATTTGGTTAAGACTTGGTAGCTCTTTTTCCCAGCTCCTGAGGACATTTCCTTCTTTGGTTTTAGAGAGGGCTTTACTTCTGCAGCCTTTGAGCTTGATGACCAGGTCAGATGGGCTGAGTGTTTTAACCCAATCTCTGCTCTGTTTGTCTCATCTTTTAGCATTTTCTCTGTGCTTTTTTTTTTTGACACTTCCTACATGTGCCTCCAACCCAGCCCAAACCCAGAAGACTTCAATTCTAAGAAGTGTTTTTGAGCACACAGTACTGAAAGACTGGGTTTAAAATTAAGCCAAATTAGCAAACATGTCCATAAAAGGAGAGAACAGTGGGGCAAGACCATGTGTAGACTTGCAAATCCGCCCTGGGATTTCGATTCCAGTAACAAACCCATCTGAGGTTTGCTCTCACAGTGTACACTCTCCTCCGAAAACAAGCCTATGGAGAGCGTGATGCAGCAGTTACCATAGCAGCCAGCACAAGAAGAGTCCATTAAGTGATCACAGGCCCGTCTCAAAGTGAATTACCAGGCTGCAGGTGAACTTTTGCACCTCCAAAAATGTCTCTTGGGGAAAATATGTTGTTGTGCACGGTGGAACAAGAGAATGCCGATCCGTTGCACCAACTTGCTGCTGCATTGTTATCCTTAATTATGTCTGTGCTGATTTTTAAAAAGTACAGCACATGCTTTTCCTTTTTCCTGTCAGGTGGTTTTTGTAATTTTTTTTTTTTTTCTGAAGGACGAGACAGAGTATCCCAGTCAATAACTACTAATGAAATGTGCTTCAGGCCTCCCTGCATTCTGCCACAATTAGATTGTCAGCCATCCCAGGAGAGATGCTATTATCTATGTGGGTGTGGAAAGTGATCTATCACCGTTAATCATTTCTATTATAGTAGCAGGTACTGCTCCAAAGATATCAACACCTCATTATGATGGTTGTTTTTCACACATGGGAAGTTGAAGGTCTTGTTGTATGCTCAGACATAAGAAATATATAAATGGAATTGGAAGGTGGAAAGAGGATGGATCCTGGTGGGATCCTAGGAGCAGAGAAAAACACGCTCTCCCCTCACAAACACAGCTCCTTAGATAGCCAGAGGCACGTACTGCCAGTATGTGCTCAGGAGGAGCTGGTCCTGCACACCAACTCCTGATGCAGACCTGGCATGGTCTCTCCTTTCTGTCTCTGTACCGCAGGGCTTTGTCTTACTCACGAAAGCAAGTGCTGACAGGCGTGCAAGCACCTTTCTCAAAAGCAAAGTGCAGCTGTGGATATTGACATCTTGACCCACAAAGGATGACTTTGGGCTTGCAGTAGCAGAAGTCCCAGGTTAAAATAGCAAAGCGGTTATTTAACCCAACCTTGATGCTCTTCCAGAAAGTCACTTAAAGCCTTTAAACCCCTCCCCACTGTGACTACCATAATATCCACATGAAAAGCTATTAAAAACTTCCCGTGAAGGAAGGTAATGAGAAAACTATAATGTCTGGGAAAAACAAAACAAACAAAAAACCAAACAAACGGACAATCTCCAGTCCTCCAGAGAACTCGAATTGAGCTTGACCTCTGTAAGGTATCATTTGCTTCCTGTTTGCTGCCGAAGTACAATGAGGTTTATATTCAGGCCCCACCTTTCAGTGTCTGGGTCTAAAAATATAACAATGAACTTGTGACACAAAGGTCCTGTCTCGTGGAGAAGCAGAATTTAGATCTAGCTGTAAAGCACATTTTTTTTCTCTCTTTGAGCCAGACCTAATTTTGAGTAGGTGGATGGCTTTTTTTTGTTTGTTCTTTTTTTGTCTTTCTATTTTTAGGTTTGCCAGACTTGGGAGGATTTCAGTAGGATCAGGCCAGACTTACGCAGCTGTTTGTTTTAAATGATCATGACTATAACCATTTTAAGGCACTTGTCACTATGGTTACCTCAATGCTGTTCTCCAAGGTGTCTGAGCTGAGACAGGGCTGAGAGGGAATGCAGAGCTACCTGAGTGGGAACAGACATGGATGTCTAATCTGTAAATCTTTTTATTTTCTTGAAAGTGTTAAGTCTCAGCTCCATGGATGAGAAAAGTGTGTGAAAGCTTACATTTAATCCATGCTCAAATGCCACCAAGCTGACTACTTGATGGTCTTCAGACAGCTCTTGCTTTCATATAAGAAAAGCCTTGGATGACAGTGTGGGAAATGCAGTGGGGTGGGGGCAAAATGACAGTCTGGGAGACAATTCAATGCCTTAATTTTAATTCCATCTGAAAATTTACTCTTAAACCTAATGCTTCTTCTTACTGAGCTTTCATTCCTCCTGTGAAACCCACCACTCATGTCTAGTGGGAGTTAGACCAGACGTATTCTCCGTTTCTCAGCAACACACTGACTAATACTAATGTTTGTATGACTCTGGCTCACTTGTTTCATCTTCTCTTTCCAGAGTTTGCTGGTTTGTTCTCTTCCTGTTTTTTCTGGAAGCATTTCTGCTTCCCCCTTTCCCTGTTTAAGTTCAATTTTTCCATTATTCCTAAAGCAGTTATATTCTTAGTGGTTATCGAAATAGTTGGATGTGGTCTTGCTGATTCAGTGGAGCCCCTCAGAAGATGAGGGAATAGGCTGGTTATTTTCTTATTACATTTGTCCAAGAACCAGAGTCTCTTTTAAGCCTCATCTTACGCCATGGGTCCCCTGGGAGACGCCTGAGCATGGGCCCTCCTTTTGCGTGCACAGGAGTAGCTCTACACCAGCCAACCCTCCCAAAAAGAGATCTTGGGCGACTCCCCAGACCATTGTACAAGAGGCTGTGAAAAACAGAGCATTTCCAGCTGGGAGACACAAGGGCTGCTGTATGAGGGAGGGATCACTGGGGTGCTGCTACCGAAGGGTCGCACCATGGAAACCTAAGGGCCCTTACCTGTGAAAGGACACAGTCACTTGCCCACTCTGTCCCTTTCCATCCAGTAGATCCATAAAACACCCAGGGTAGCCACTTGGCTCTAGGTCTTGTCTGCAGCCCTTCTCAGCTCTGGAAGATTCCTGAGTATGACAGTTATTGAGAACTTGGGCTAGAGCAGCAGAGAGGTTGCATTGTATGGTTGGATAGCAAAAAGGTTCCATGGTACAGCGCAGTAGTAAAGAAGATGCATGGTATGACTGGATAGTAAAGAGGTTGTAAGGATTTGAGGAGCCAGTAACAGCACTAGAGTGGCAGTAGGGATTTTTGCATGGTGCTTATTTGCAGTATGGCTGGTGTTAGTCATTGCTTACCCCAGCAGGTGCAAAATGTTCCCATCAGGTCTGTACATCTTACTGAGATGAAAGTTTGAGGTCTGGAAAAAATTCTGCCAGAGCCAACATTTGTGTGAGAGGCAGAAATGTGAACATGGGAGGGAATTATTTTAGTCAGATCTATGTGTCAAAACTAGCTGATTCCCAGAGCCAATTTTTCAGAACATTCCAGAGCCCTTTCTAGCCAGTGTTGGTACTCCAGGACTTCTGAGATGGTGACGGTCTGACTTTCTCCAGTATGTCCCAGCAGCAGCATGAAGGGCATAGTCTAAGCGACAACTCATATACATACAGCCATGCCACAAGGCCTCTTTCAAGCACCGATTAAATAAAGATCCTCTCTGTCCTGGAAGGCTCACAAAGATGCAATAACTCCTAAGTAGGTCTAGATATCACCGGAGTTAGTTACCCCCAACCTGCCAGACCCTCGTGTTCCCCGTTGGCAAAGCTAAGGGTCAGGAGCCCATCAAAGACAGTGTGCTGATGGCTTGGTCCCTCTCACCTCCCCCAAATTAGTGGGGGCAAAGGAGAGCTGGCCAGAGAAGGGGAAACGTGGTCTGCAGCAGGGACGATCATGGAGCAGGAGCTCCTGTACAGGGCTGTCTCAGTGCCCCGTCACCTCCATGCCCTGGGACATGGGGTGCTGCTTCCTGGGTTTGGGGCCGTGAGAGCTGATGAGGAGCCATGGGCAGGGATTGATGACGAAGGTGGCCTTTGGGGTGGTTAAACTGGGGACAGTCACCAGCTGTACCGCTGTAGCACAGCTCTCGAATATTTGCATGCATACAAAATCAGAGTCACTTCTCTGCCCTAAACTGCTATGCGCTCTGCGTTAGGTTTCTTGTGGATTTTTAAAAAGTAGTGAACTCATGGTAATTACAAAACTGCTGTATCGAGCACTGGCACATGGATTTTTCTCTTTTCTACTTCAGTCTTGCCATTCTCCCTCTCAGAAACCCCCAAAACTCTTTAACAAAAAACCCAACCATCTGTAAAATGCAGTATGTGATGGGAGTGCAAGAGCAACTGGATTTGCTTGTAAATAAAATACCACTCCAAAAATTCAGTAGATGTTGTATATTTGTGTAAAGGGGTCTTGCAGCATGTTTGGACAGCTGCTACAATTAAAATTTTTTGCCAAGTAAATTTAAAAAAGCTGCCTTCTAACTGCCATTTTCACAAATATGTAAGGAGATTTACAAGTATTTCAATGCCAAACCGAAACCTTCTTGGAGTTACCTTTAGAGTTATTTTCAAAATATTCTAAACCTTTGAGTAGCATGTTCATTTTTACCCTATATATCTGCCTTGAAGTAATACAGACAGCAAATACATTAGTAATATACAGTCTGTGCTTGCGTGTACGTATACCCAAGAATGTTGTTTCAGGGGTGGTTTTTTTCTATCTTGGAGATGATATTGAATAAAATACTTCACTGATTAAGGTTTTTTTATAATTTATTATAAAATTATAAATCTCAGAACTGCAAAGGTAGATGAAGAATATTTGGTGCCAATCTGGGCACAGGGTGAACTTAATTCCTTATTACTGAACAGCACCAGGTAGATTTGGGACATATTCGTGGCTAAGAAAGATCTCTTCAAGACGTACCCTGCTTGTGCAACACAAAATGTAGATTTAATTCCATTGGAAACCCAGGGGCCTTTGCACTGGTGGTGGAGGCAGAGGGTGCAGGAAGACATGCCCCCAGGCTTTTTTCCATTGTGTCACTCAAGTGATTCCCTGAGGGAACAAAGTTTGTTCTTACATTTTCCAAATGCTAATAATATTGCTTTTTCTGTTTTCCTTCAGAGTCTTAGTCACCAGTTGCAGTGCCAGAACAGGGCAGGGACCCGGAGTGGGAGGAGGTGAGACTGCAGCTAGGGGCAGTTGAAAGCATGTTGCTTTAACTCTTTGCACGCTGAAAAAGAGAAGTTATAGCATCCTGGGTTTGACTCTAAACTACAAAGGATGAGGCTGCCTCTCTTCATATTGCAAGGATTTTTCTCCTGACTCCAACCTGAATGTTTATTTGCAGTAAACATATGGGTTTTTTCCAGGTACAACTATAGTCCAACAATTACAGGAAAGTAATGCAGAAGCTCCAGAAGAAACCCACCCTCAAGAAGAGTTTGAGGTTTTTTAACCCTGCGAAGACTCCAGGGGCAGGAAGGTTGCTACATACCATCCGGTATCCAGTACCGACATGCTATTCCCAGCCAGGGACATTGCAAGATCTTTGTTAAGCATGTTAAGAGCTGCTCTGGAGACCAGCATTTTGTATGACATGTTTGCCGTCAAAGAGTATTGTGTTCAAGCAGTCTCAGCACGGGACCAGGTACCATGCGGTCCATGCAGGGGCCCTCTCTGGGCTCTGGCACTCATCTCCTACCTGCACTTTGATCAAGCTATTTGCACAGACTCCCTCAGTTTCATCAGATGTGGAACTGCATTTATGGTGTGTGCTAATAGCTATCAGTCCTCTGCGGAGGGGCTGAGATGTTTTGTTCACCCTCCTATGTGGAAAATGCTATGAACAGGAGGACAAAGGGCTGCAACATGTTTCTGAAAGCATATAATTAAGGTGATTTAGATCTGAATCTGAGGAGAAACTTCTTTTGGCAGTAAATATTCCACTTACTCTATAAATAGCTATTTAGATTGCAAAATACTCTTCATAAGTTATACCCCTGATTTGGCCTGAGTGAGAAACAAAATGTGGTCTTCAGAATGGAAGAGAATAAAATAAAATGTTCCCTCGATGGAGCTGACACGACCTTGGCCCCAGATGGCGTTTTCTGCTTTATGAACCACCAAACTAGCTTACCATGTGGTCAAAATTACATTAAACATTTCTGCAGTCCTGGTGTGTACAGTAAGACGTTCTTCTTCCAAGGGAAGTAGCTCATCCTTTGGAGATGTTTGTATTGCTATCACCACGGCAACCAGAAAAGATGAAACTCAGACC
>JAOBAS010000008.1:29926296-29940540 GCA_025311575.1 Elanoides forficatus | reverse complement strand
CCCCAAAAAAACACGTTAGCTGAGGTATGGATGGGCAGTCAGATTGTAAAACCATGCACAGACTTTTAAAGGAAATGACTGTTCTGTATTAAACAAACCTAGCAGAATTCCTAGTGCCGTAGCCTAAAAATAGCACTCCCGGCTTCATTAAGTGCAACGGCTTTTATAAACCTCCATTAAAGCAGATATCAGGAATGGAGGATTCTCCCTCTGATGGGGGTGAGGTTTCTCCATCCTGCTTCACAGGGGATAGTGTCCCGCAGCACAGACTACTTCCAAGCAAGACCATTTGTGGTCCTGCTTTTGACATGGGTTTTATGAATCATGGCTATCAACAGCTGTGACATTTGCTCTGCCTGAGCTGGGCCATGAAAACGAGACTTCAAATAAACCCTAAAATCTGATCCCTGAATACAACACTTTGGATCCTACTCCAGTAGACTTGGTTGAGACTCGTTGTCTAACTCGGAACTTGTCTAACTTAGAAGAAACTCTTCGATCAGCCAGGATTTTGGTGTCATCCCACATGGAGAGTACCTGTGCCCTGCTGCCTAAATTGGGAGAACAAACCGGTAGAATTCCACAAAAATTATTTTCAGTAGAAGGCATAAGCCTATATTTTCCACAGAGTAGGACAGAAGTCTAATTATTAAAAAATAGCTAGAAAAGCTACAAATTTCCCACAGCAATATTCCATTAAGGCATGGTTTGGTCTTAGATTTGAACTATGAGTCCCTGTCTAAAATTAACTAACTCTGGCTCAAAACAGTGCCTCCTCACTCGTTCCTGGGTTCCACCACAGATGAGTGTGGCAGAAATGGTAATTTGAAGGCAGTTCCCAAATCTAATTGCAAATCCCAGGATAGACAAATTTTACCTCTTTCACCATTGTATTTGAGGTAAGAAGATTTGCCCAAATCACTCCAAAATATTGCTTAATCTCCTAAAGGGAAGGCTGTGTAGAACAGGCTCCTTTGCTATTAAACAGAATAAATTCAGCAATCTTCTTCCAGGTCCTTCTCTTTACTTATTTATCTTAGGCTAACAAAGAGAGTTCTTTTTCCCTTGGTGAATTTAGGGATTAGATAAATAAAGCTCAACACCACTGAGTCAGATGAGGACTCGCTTGTTAAACATTAACAAGCACCCAGCCTTTTCAAGTGTCTGCTTACCCATATCTCTGCGGCAGGCTTCATGGTTTGCTTTTGCACGTTTTTTGCATGCCGTGTTAAGCAAGCACGGCTGTGCGCCATTACTAGGATAAGACTCCTTCAGCTCTCTAGCAAAAGCAGGTTGCTGGTTTCATGGTCTCACCATCTCTTACAGCCTTCCTGGTGCTTTGCCTTCCCATGCTCCACATGCTCCTGTCTGCCACAGCTGATCATTTGTTTTGAAACTCTAAAGTGCAGTTTATCTCCCATTCTCTGTTCGCAGATGACATTGCAGGACAGTTTATTAATGAAAATGGAGTACAGACAGACCTGTATTTACTCTCCCAGCAAGGAGCTCAGGTAAATCTGAGGTTCATCGGGGAACTCTGTAGGGGCAAAATAGAAGCTTGGCTGCAGTTGCCTCCAAAGCACTGGTGTTTTCCGATCTGAGTGATGGAAGGGAAAGTAGAAGGAATAATAGAAAGACCCGAGGAATAGCGAGCCTGTAACCACACCTTCCTGACTGACAATGTCCTTCCCATCGGTTTGCCTTCCATGGATCTAGCCGTGGATGTGGAGGAGAGGTGGTCCAAGTGGCTAGGCAAAACAGCATCACTACAAAACCTGCAGAGTGGGGCAGGAGAGAAACAGGGGGCAATGATACATACGGCCTTGGTTACAGGGTGGTCCTTGTGGTCAATGTGCATTCAGACTGCTTTTCGTGAGCTTGGCTTGGCTTGCAAGGCTTAGAGAAATCTCTGCCTGGATGAAAGGACGAATGGAGGACGTGTCTGGACAGCCAAGTGAAGATGGTCACTTGCTCATTCTACCCAAGCTAGCCAATACAAGTCTGCTCGGGTTGGCAGACATTTACGTACATATTAATGTGATGGTAAGCTCACAAGGAGCTCTATTCCATCCAGTCTGGTTTATGGAAAGAACCAATACTCAAGTATCTGCACCATTTTTGTAAACATAACTTGGGACAGTAGCGGTTCTTAAGGACCTTTCGTCCATAATCATTCTTCACACACAGGTTACCTTCTGGTACTGCCATGAATGAGAAATACTATTTTTTTTTTTTTTTTTTTTTCTCCTGAATGCATCCACCACAGTGGGCAGGAAAAGTCACCCAGGCTCCCACTTACCTTTAATGCTGGTTTACACTCTATGGGACAGCAACACCTACCGTGTAACCCGCTGGTGCCCACCTCTGACACTGTGCCCAGCACACAGGACACGTGAACCTATCATACCTCCTAGGTGAGGGTGTGCTGGTTTCAAATGCTAGGTGTTGACCAAGGGCCTGGATACACTCAAAACTCCCATAGCCTTGCTTTAGCCCTAACACCTAAGGCCAGCTTCACCTACGTGCATGCACAGATGCAGTAACTGGCTACGGACAAAAGGTTTCATTTGAAATCCAAATAACGTCGCTCTTCTGATTACTGCCCCACGGACTGTTCTTGCGTGTGTCCTCCCACGGTATAGAAGCTGTGGTCTCCATACACAACCCATAAACACAGAGAGAGTAAAAGAGAAACAAATTATGTCAGAATAACTGAAAGCTTAATGGGAGCGCAAATGAGGCAAAAGTCACTATATTTGCATTTATTTTCACTAGTTCTCAGATTTACAGGAGATCCAGCAAAATGTAATTTGATAGTAAGCCCAGCTAGTTACAGTATCCAAGGAGAGTGAAAATCCCCTCAAATTGGATGAAACTTGATGCTGCCAGCATACTGCTGAATCCCCTCCAGTGTATTTCCAAATCACATTCCTCCTTTACTCTGCTGAGTGCTGCCCAAAGAATCAACAGTAAATCAAGTAACCTGCAATATACTTCTTTTTTATAATGCATCTATAAAATTCATGGAACTATGGATTTCTTCTTATGAAATTTAATTTGAGTCACTTGGGGAAACATTTCCATACTGAGAGGAACTCCTGGCTTTCATTGTACTTATACTTTGCTTTTACTGAATTGCAAATGCTTTGATTTAAAGGGACATGGCCAAGGTAAAGCCTGCCTGCACGAAAGCCATTGGGCCCATTTCCACTTGGCAGGAAAAAACAGGCAGCTGCTGAGCTGAGCAATCTCATCTCCGCCAGCCACTTGAGGATGGGCACAGCGAACACGGGCTTATGAGTGATGCTGGCTTTTCTGCCTCCTGGACTGCTGTGTCACGGGAAGGACAAGGCAAGAGCCTGGCCATCATTTCCAGCAAGGCTGACTCATGGAGAGAGCTGCCGCCGGCATCTCTCGGGTCCAAGGAGCACCCGACACCAATCTGTGCGTTCCCATCCCGGATTTCTGTGAATGAGGCTTTTTTGAAAACGTATGGGTCTGAGTAAAATAATGGGTGCACAGTGTAAATTGGATAAAGCCTTCAAGGCATCAAAACTGATTGGAAATAGCTTGCCTTGTTTTGTTGTTTTTTTTTTTTTAAAAAAAAGACTATTCCATATAATTTCTGGATTCCCCGGGCATTTTCTGACAAGCTCTGCTCCCATGGTGTTTTGTAAGACACACAATCTCAGGTGCAAATAAGTCAAATTTTGCTGTTAGTGAAACAGAGAGAAGAGGGTAGCGCAGCAGCTTTCAGCTTATGGCTAATAAACTAATATCACACAGTCTGCAAAAGGTAGTTAAGGAATGTAGCTGTACCGCCAGCGGGCTCCAGTTCAGTATGCATAAATGCAACACAAAATGTGAAGATGGAAAAAAAATTAGAAATTACTGAAAACATCAGAGCTGGAGAATGAAAAGGGAATACAAAGGAGGAAGTGAGACTGAGGCTTATACTTAAAAACCACTGAAAGAAAATAAATTCAGAAAAAAACCCCCTCAGTTAGGCTTGGATATCAATGCAGTTTTCTTTAAAGAAAGAAAAAGGCACTATTAGGTGCTTAAACAAAATATGGACATAGGTGGTGACTAACATAATGGAAAAGGACATCAGAAGTTTGCAAATGCAGGAAGAATAGAATAAAGACGAGACCGTTATTAGAAAACATTTGTATCTGGTTTGAATGACCAAGCTGACCTCTTGCTGTGTCTGTCTTTATGGTGGTTGGTCCTGTCCCTCCAGACGGACACGTACCATATCCCACAGCTTTCTGAGAGCCAAGGCAACGTGCCATGAGTTCCTCGAAGCACTCGCTAAGCCCTGGGGTTGCTGCTGCTGTTGCACACCCATGGCAAAGACTTCACCGAACTTGTCACTGTCCGCTACCTCCTTGAGCCACTGCACAGAGCCGCTGTTTGACATAATAGCATTTAAATATCACTACGACCAAATGTAAATTGAGGCAGCTCTGGGGAACACACTGACCTGAGCTATTTTTCCAGCCCTGAGAAGTGTAGGCATTGAATCCAGTGACACGACTGAAGCAGAGCCCATGGGAACCTGGGGCAAAGAAGAGGGAGAGCAGGGAAGAGCCATGACGTGGGCTGGACAGGAGACCTCCATTTCTGTCATTGCACAGAGACCAAACTAGCTGCACTCAGTTGCTCACAGATGGATGAGCAGAGCCAGGAAAATTGGTGCAATCCAGGCAGGCTCTTGCAGAGAAACCTGTTCAAGTCCCCTGCATCACACTTTTCTACATCAAGCTGTAAGAAATAGGGCATCAGCAGGAAATGTATTGGAAAGAAAAAGGCTAAAGTAATACAGCCGTCACCTTCACTGGGTTTTCCAAGAGCTGGTTAGGGACCAGTCTCCTAAGAGATTTTGGGGTGGGTTTGCTGGTGTCACAACAGTGTCATGAGCAAGAGAGTCGTCTCTGGCCTTTTATCCTCCTTTTATCACATATACCCACCCAATTCAAATTAAGTTCCCAGTGCCATGCTCTCTAGTTTCCCACCACTCTCCCAAACTCCTGGTATCTTTAATGTTGCCCATTTTTTCAGCATTATCTACTGGTTTTGTTGCAACTGCCTACACAGATAGGTTTATCTCAAGAAAGAGGTGAGCTGCCTTCATGAACATCCTAGAAATGCCTTTATGTATCATTGGTGATAAATGTCCGACAGTCTGGCAACACCCAGCCCAGAAAATGTCTTGAGAACCCTTCCAGTGCTGCATATCCTGGTTTCCATGAAATAATGGCATGCATCCACATACCTGAAAATATGTCCAGCTACCTATATGGTCTTTTTATTTTTCCAAGAAAGGCTTGAATATTTTTATTCTACACACTGTTTGCATTTCCAATATTTTATTATTACTTTTTAAAAATCTAGTTTAAAAAGGAGAAATGTCATTCCTGTGAAGCAGATATGGGATTGCCAGTACAACCTTGGTTTGGCGCAGTTTTGGAAATCTGGAATTATTTGCTAAGTAAAAGGATTTTACTGTTATATGACACATTAAATATGCCCTTAAGAAACCCTTTAGTCAAGAAAAAGCATTGTTTCAGGGTGGAATTGGTTTGTGGGCTAAATCATCGTATATGTTAACTAGAATTTTAAGTGTCAAAGGTCTGAAATGCACAGGGTATCATTTACAACTGGTAAAGCTGGCTTATACCTTGCTCTGGGTCATAAATTATCCTCTACCCACCAACCATCTGTGCATCTGTTGCTTGCATGCCACTTAAATATTATTTGAAAGTATTGCAGCATAAATAAAATTAGCAATGGGTGAAATGGGATGAATTTAAATTGGCTTTTCTGTTCCAAATCTTAACAGGAGTTTAAAAGCATTTTAGGAAATGACTTGATATAACCTTATTTCTCAGTCTTTTACAGAATGCTATGTTTTCTCACAGGAGTGGGAATCACAGGTCATCCTCAAATGAAGGGAATCACTTAGCTAATTTGGCGCCTTTCTGCTTCTGACTTAATATTTATACCATCGACAGAACAGGCGATTGAAAACTATCTCAGTGCCGAATGCGTTAATTAACATAACGCAGACGTAGGCACCTGGGCCATGACAGAGCAGCTGGTCCTTTCTGCAAATGACTGCTGAAGTTCCTGGGAACCTGGAGGTATGAGGAGGTCAGGATCAAACCGTAAACTCCGCAGTAGTTTTCTTTATCGCACAGGAAGTCTGCTTCTAAACCGTAGGAAATCAAGCCCCGAGGCTATTTGTTTTCATTCCTTTCCTTTCCACAGCGTAAGTGGTTTCTGTGCCTGTGTTCCTCACTGCTCGGGACGCGGGGGCGTTACGGGTGTTTACAAGCAGACGGTTTCCCTCAGCCACTTTTCTAGCACGCATCTTACACCACCCAGTACAACTCCCAAATTTTTGTATTGCAGTAAATTCCACACGTAGCTGACTTCAGAGAAGTCCTGTATGTCTTTCCGTCTTGCAGCTCTCCCAGCACTGCAGTGGAGGCAGCTCTCCTGTTGTTTAAAGAACTGACAAGAACAAGGTGCCAGGCAACATTTCTCTCAGGGCTGACACCATTGCCTTTCCAAAAGGCAGATTTTAGGCAGCTGTGCCTCTGCCTGCGCTTTCTGTGTGCAATGGGCTGCATGCACATTTTCGGTTAATGCCGGAGCGAGATTGCGGATAATTTGTGAAGTGACTGCTTCCCCGAAGACGGGCTGGTCGGTGGCTCAAGGCCTCCCCTCGTAGCACGTGAATTGTGGTCTCAGAGGTGGGAAGGAACCTCAAGCGGTCGTCAAAGCAGGGTCAGCAGTGAATTCAGACCAGAAATTAAACAACTTGATTCTTCTGCCAATCATCATGAGACCAGACCTCGCTGGGGCTTCCTGCCACAGAGCGAGACAGCTATGGGAGCGCTTGTGAGGAAGGGGGGGAAGGAGATATGGTCCATTTTAGAAACAGAGATAAGAAATGTTTCAGGCAGTGGAGCCCAAAAGGCTGAAGGGGAGGAAGGAAGGGAACAGAGAAATTCATCTTGGGCATTTGAGATAAGAGTCATGGTTTCAGAAAATATAATTTTTATTTATTCTTCAGAGGCTTAAGACTCTTAAGGAGCAAAATGTGATATATAGCCTAACTCTTCTGACTTTTTATTTTATACGGTCATTTTCACTTAGACCAAGTGAGTGAAGAAAAGCTGGGCTGCTGCTTGGATAGTCTTGTACCTCTGCCCAGGACAGGTACAAATGGAAATCACAGCAGGTACAAGAAAGAAGAGGAGCCAGCTCATGCTTAGTCAATTCTGCATAATACAAACTGGTCTTGAGGGAAATCCCCCCCACAGACAGATTAAGCCTGGTGAAGGATCAAATGCATCTTTAGCTACCACCAAAAAAAAGACTGCGTCTTTCCATGGGCCCCTTTCTTCGAGCAGAAATTGCTAAATGCTTTCTTTGACCTCCACTGTCATTAGATTTTACTCTACTCAGGCCTGATCTGCCAGGATACCAACTGAGTTAACATTCTCAGGATAATCACAAATTCCAAAAATACATTCTTTTGAAAGGTCTGAAGCACTTGCAGAAATACAACTTGCCACTTGCACCTGCCCAGAACCAGTTTAGGGACATCATTAAAATAATTGTACCTCCTTTAAGACACTCTTTTACTCAAGTGTATGAGCATATAATAACTTCAAAGATCAAGAACATTTTATTGCCCACTCTCTTTGAGCGATGCATCATTAGATCTCCCTGCCTTAGGTTTGGCCTCCAATGCTGATCTCATGTAATGGTTTGTGATTGGTAGTGCCCCAGTTTTATGTCCCCATACCTTTTTGAGTTGGGCAGTAAAGATGAGGAACTGACACCAGAGGTTCACTTCATCACCTCACTAACTCCTATTTAGTCCCATTTCAGTGGGAGTTATATGTGTCTAAGGATCTGGGCCAAAGACCCTCAAGGTCAGGTCTTCAAAGCTCACTGGTGCAGGCAGGACTTCCCGGCATGCCCAAATGTTTCTGCACTGGTAAGGAACTTCGAAGGGATTTAAAGTGGGATTTGGGTATCTTTGAGGATCCCCTCTGCTCCTTGCATCCCTATAGGGTCTGCTGTAGGGTAGATCAGAAGCAACAAAGGGCCTTGAGCTATACCTACTGCCATCGCTTCTGCAACAAGTCCCCTTTCCTTCCTGTTGTTTATAGCCCCGTATGGTTTGCTGCAGTAGCTCTCCTCTGTGGTTAGGTGGGCGATTAGCTGCACGTATAAATGAAGACACGGTTTGAAAATGCAGCAACTTTTGTTCCAGTGAAATAAAAATCCACAGTTTATGTTGCAAACTTTACCCCCAAAGTAAGTTGCTGGTAATTTTTGGCCATCATCATAACCAGTAGGCAGAGTGCCACTAGCAAATAACTAGCTGTTCTGCATAATTAAGTTTACTTTATAGAGACTGACAAAGAGTTTTGTGAAATGCCAGACTAATAACTGCTGGGAGAATGGAAATAGGGACATGGAAACACTTGAACACCATTTAAGAAGTCTCTAGATGTGAGTTACTTTTGGGTGGATGGATGGATGGATGGATGGATGGATGGATGGATAGATAAATCAATAGGCACATAAACAACAACAGACAGAGAAGATACACATTTCACTGAATTTTACAGTTCTCTGGAAAACTATGTCTTGCATAACAGCTCTGGGTTTGCACACAGCAGTCCACTGCATTGTTATTTCCATTTGGAAATTGTGGCATTGTGGCAGGTATATCAGTCCTGAACACAGCAGAGCTTTACAGCATGAGCCACAGACTCAGAGCTTGCCATCCTACCCAGCTTCTTCATTCGCTGGGGCAGCTCCTCACCTGATTCTTGGCAACCATTCCCTGTTGGTCACAGCTAAAATGCTCACAATGACAAAGGCTTTCCAGATGAATTTGGGAGCATTTTCTGTCTTGAGATGTGCAGAATTTCTGCATAATGATTCCTCTGAGGAAGAGGAGGGGTTTACAGCTAAAACGTCAATTCTGAAGCCTCGGTAGACCTGTATCCTGTTCCTTGTCACCCTGTGCCAAGGGGATTATGCATTTTCCCCACTGCACAGAGTTCTCTCTTCTTTAGCAGTCCCACTGCAAACGGACAGAGCCTCACAAGGCATGGCATGTTCATTCGCAAGACCCCGAAGATTGCTCTGGGGTACTTAGGTGCTTCCTCCTATTGCAGTATCCATCTGTAATTTCCAAGGTTCGTTCCACCTCAGACATGTTTGTTAAGTAGATAAAAATTATCCACATTGATTTATATGATAGACAAGCCACAAAGGAACAAGTAGCTCTACAAGGTCGCTCAGAAAGCTTTTTACTCAGCCAGAAAGAAAACCTTGATTTCTTGGTCTCTGTTTAAATGGGCCAGTGGAATAGTGTGGGGGACACCGTGGAGCTGTATTCCCTTGGAAATGCAGATGAGAGACTTTTTTTCAGACTATGCCAGAGCTTTTGTCCAGCCCACACACCCACTGGGGACACCAGACCCTGAAGCGGGTGGGTGGCAAATGCCCGTATCTCATTTCAACACAGAGTGGGAGCACACACCTCAGAAATGCTCTCGGGTACCCCAATACAGATATAGGTTGAATATCTTATCAACATCATTCCTCCTCCCTCCCGTTCATTTCTGTCAGGAGCAACGTCCCAAACTAGACAGGAATATATTTTTTTCTGGTTTGATTTTCTATTAAACAAAAAATATGCTGTGGTGCTTGTCTGATTCCTATGGCTACAGACTCATGGGTTAATGTATAACCAGTATATTCCTGAAGTATTTAAGTTGCCATTTCCCTTCACTTTGCCAAGGTAATGAGGTGTTTGATGAAGGTTGTTCAGCTGCAAACCTGCAAATGTACATTCTGTAGGCTAGAGAGAAACCACAACAGGCTCTTGCGTTTAATATTCTGATAAATCGGGCACTTCTGCACCTTACATCAGGCAGTGACACAATGCAGCCTTGTTAATCCAAACAGAAAGTGCTCCTTCAGTAATGGAGTCTAGGTCTGTTTCAGCAAAATTAGATTTGCATCACTAATTCAAAACACCATAAAAATCCAAAGGATGCTCGAAGTAGAGTTTATCTGCTCATCTGTTCAGATAAGTAAAGCATAAAGCCTCAACAATGTGAGGAGGTAATGGAACAAGTTGATGCCAGCATACAGCGCTGGTTAGTTAGATTAAAAGAGCATATCTGGTGATGATTGTCTTCTGTTTTTTTCTGAGAAACACATCAAGGAGTGTATTAAACCAGCTCAGAATCACTGATGGGTTCTGTTATCTACTGCCTGATCTCAGATTGCTGATAACTCCAAGACAGTCCTTCTTTTTCAAGACTTTGAACAATGTAATTAAGGTTTCTTGGAAATAAATCAATACTTGATATCACCTCTGAATAGCATGCTGGCCAGACAATCTGCCTTCCTTATTGAGACATGGCT
Organism: Elanoides forficatus; assembly: GCA_025311575.1. Taxonomy (NCBI): domain Eukaryota; kingdom Metazoa; phylum Chordata; class Aves; order Accipitriformes; family Accipitridae; genus Elanoides; species Elanoides forficatus. The sequence goes on along the minus strand of JAOBAS010000008.1, from coordinate 29,930,067 downwards.
AGGAGTCACTGGTGTCAGAGTTCAAGCTCTCACCTTTTTTGCTTCTGTGTTTTGTTTGTAGGGGAGGTTTTCTTGTTGCAGTTAACGCTTCAAACCTTTCTTTCACGGGCCACAGCTGCTGAATGGCAGCACACAGGCACTCCACTCCAGAGGACTGTTGTGGTCAACCCTGATTTCTTTAACCTTTGCTGCAGGTCTGGGTGGAAAAGTGGGCTGTGGCAGATCGACTGCAGTTTTCGACTGTCATCTTCAGGAGCAGTTCATCACACTTTGCCTCTCCTTCATCCTTTGCTCTCCAGTAGGATACATAGAAAATCAGAATGCAATAGACTCTTAAATAGCGTTACTCAGTGGGGAGGGAAGAGGTGCTCCGTGGGGTGTCAAGGGGGATACTACCCCATTGCAATTATGCTTCTGCTTTTAGCTGCCCCTGGCAACACCTCTCTTTCAGGCACTGGGATGGGCAGTCATTTTAGTAAAGATTATTTACCTTTTTTTAACATGATTAATTCAGAACCTGGCAAAGCTTAGGTAAATTCTCTGGAGGCTTGAAACTGTTTAGTCTGAATTTTAAGGGAAACTATTGCACTTTTGAGCAGTTAGGTCATAGGTAAGCCCTAGGACTCTTACTTTTGCTTTGAAATGATGCTGAAATAGGAGGATTTACTAAAGCCTCCAAAGTCTGGAGGTTTGGTTAAAAAAAAAAGAAACCACAGAGGCCTTGATACTGAGCTAATTCATCTCTCTATGCTGCATGATGCTTTTCTCTGCAGTGAGGGACAGAAAGGGCCAAAACCTTGATGCCTTCTGGTTGAAGTTTGCTTGGGAAGAACCCCCAGTAAAGGTGATCCACCAGAGAGAGACGGCATCATCGTGCTGTGTGTGCAGACACAACTCAGCTCCAAGCCCCTCCAAGCCTAACTCCATCCCACGCTGGCACTTGGACATCTCAGCCTCTGGATGCACTACCACCCAAGGAGCATCTCCTGGGAGCAGCAGGAGCCTCCCTGCCCCTTCATATTCTTGATTTGGAGAAATCCCTTGGAGTTTTTCGCACTGTCGGCTGATGGTGCTGTTGGCAAGGGCTCCTTCTGCAGTGAGGAGGCAGAGGAGGATGGTATCGATGAGGTTACATTATGTTTGCAGACCTAAAGAGAGAGAAAGGGTTCGTTCAGATACTCAACATCAGAGTTAAACATCCAGTGTAATGAAATCCTCTGGCTGTTCTTTGCCAGACCAAGCTGAGCTGTTTCAGCTGGGACAGATTGGATCTGAAATGTGTCTTCAGGCGGAATGGGGGAAAAATAATCATCCTGATGACATAATGGAGGAAAATCAGCGTCACAAGCCTGGATGGTGATCGCTGCCAGGCAGAGGTTACCCATAATCTTTCTTGGCCACATCCACCCGAGTGCGGCAGGGAATCAGTTCCTTCTCCTCGGTGCACCCAGGGAACAGGGTTAAAACAGCTACATACTTAGGATTAAACAGTCTGTCCTGTCATATGCACGGTCCTAAGAAGACACTCTTCGAAAAAGCGAGTCTGATGAAATTCTGGTGTAATTTATGGGGTGGGGATGCACTAGACCCCTAATGCTGTGTTCTTGTCCTTGCATGATTTACCGACTTACCTCCGACACCTGGTTCAGCTGCCTAAATTTGGTGTGTCATTTAAAGACACAGCAGCTTACACTCTCCACAACGACTGTGGAGAGTGAGAGACCTCCAGAAAGCATCCTCCTTTGTCATCTCCCACCACTGACCACAGCAGGGACTGCATGCCACCTCGGCCACCTTCTGTGTCCCACTGGGTTGTAGGGCTTAAATGGAGAAATCTGGGCCTGAGTTTCTCCTCATCCTCGTCTTTTCCTGTGGCACATATGTATTGTAATAGGTAGAAGTACCTAACTGGTTTAAAGCCCTGATGGTGAAAGATGTGATGTATTGCTGCTATAGCACCTATCAGTGAATGTAACAGCTCAGCACAGAGAGGTTGCTCAGCCTCCTGAAAAAATGCATCTCTTCTCTTGTGGCAAAGGAGATTTGAAGAGACGGTGAGCACGAACTGGAATTTTTCTGTTAAATACAGCATGAAAGTCTTTCTTTAGAAGCTAAATGGATAAAAACAGTGCATGAAATTGAAGTTGATAATTAGCAAGCGAGTCCTAGTGAGGGTCTCATAACTGCTTTGACCTTCGGGCTTTGTGCAAGGGCTGAGAGGGGAAGCACATCTCCCCAGCTGTGCAGCACGACAGAGCCCACGTGGTTTTACCTGAGGAAATGGCAATGCAGCAAGCTAAGCCCCAGGGGAAAAAAAAAAAAAAATCAAAAAAAATTGCAGATCAAAGGTAATGCATAGAAGAGATTGGTCCTAAGCTGCCTGCCAGAAAATTAACATGAAGAGCTAATTCCCTCAGAGCTGCTCATAGTCTTGTCAGCAGAGCCCCAGCATGCCACCCAGCCATCTGTGAGGGTTGCCATAGGTGGGGTGAGGTTTCCCAAGTCTTTCTTGGTTGGAAAGACAGCCCTGATCTTTCACAATCTTAATTTCACAGCCCTAGAAGCACAGATACTTTTCAGGCCACTACTGTTATTTGATACTTCTCTGAAGAGTTATGACTTCCCTCTGTATGTCACCACTATGTTGTGGCCCTGGCCCGCAGCCCCTAAAGTCAGTGGAAAGCCTTCCAGAGGACTTTTGCTCCGTCTTCTGGTGAGGGATGGGAACCCTGAATGCAGAAAAGTCTTTGCAGTATAATTCAAAGATTCACAGAATTTAAGATGAAGAGGAACCATTAGATCATATAGTCGGGCCACCTGTGCACCCTATACACCAGTTCACCCATGTACACTGGTACTGGGGTCAGGGACCTGCACTTCTCTCAAGTATCTCTTCCCACCTCATGTCGCAACTCGATGGAAGCACCTTTTACTGACTCCATGTAATTGCATACTCTAGTACAGTCACTTCCCGGTCCTTTCCTTGCTAAACTTTCAACCTCTCACTTGCAGGCATTTTTCCCAGCCCTTGAGTAATTTTTTATTGCTTTTTTTTATTGTCTCCTCCCTTATGACATCCATGCTGAAGCTGTGACTACCAGCACCAGATATACTTTCACAGGGGTGAACCATGTTCCTTACTCATCACCTGCCTGTTCGTACAAGCAAGAATTATGTTTTTAGCTCTGCTTACCACGCATTTGCAATGAGAGCTCATCACTGCTTCCAAGAGACTGTCCTCTGTTTCTCAGGTGGGGTCTGTGTTTCTTGTAGCTAAATTTTGCCAGGTTTTGCTCTTGGCTTCTATTCTAACATTTTTTGTTTTAAAAAGCCTGGTGTACCAGGAGAGCCAGATCTCTGCAGGTAAATCTCCCGTGACTTACCTTTACACCAAACCTTGTGCCAGCCATTAATTTCATCTGCAGTGATTTCATAGCTATTTCCAGCCTGACCTCAGGAGTGTCAATTTAAGGTCTAAAACCTGAAAACATTCTTTGCCTTCTTCTTCTATGAAGTTATTCAGGAACAGCTAACACAAAGTCACGCGCTAACCTTTGGTAGCAAAGGTTTTAGGATGGGTTTATGATGACATATCATCAAGTCAAACCGTCTGCAAAGCCAGCCAAGATGGAATTTTTTTTTTCTGCAGTGTCATATCAGGGTGTGATAGGTGAGCAAGAGAAAAGGAGAAGGGCAAAAGCCTGAGTGGGAACCAGTCAAGCGCACTGCCACTAGCATGCCTCAGATGCACTGTAATCTGCACACTCCCCC
>JAOBAS010000008.1:29898525-29916945 GCA_025311575.1 Elanoides forficatus | reverse complement strand
ATGGCTGGGTCATCCTCACCCTCCCAGCCAGAAATGCAAAGCACGGCACTATAGGGGCTGCTGTGGGGAGAGTTAACACCATCCCAGCCAGACCCAATACCTGGGGTTCATGGGTTACATCATGTGGGCTAACTTCATCTGACATGCGTTGATGTGTCCCAGCCAAAAGAGGCAGAAAGGAACCAGGATTAGTTTGAAGTTTTGGCTGGCTGGGATCACGATGTCACTGTAATATCATACTGTGTGCATGCACAAACTCACAATGCAGGTATGAACAGTTGTATTTTCTCAGAGGCATTTCCATGTGAGCTGTATGTACTCCTCATGTCTGCAAATGAGAGTATTTTTATTTAGAGACATTCGTACAGACTTAGGAAGTCATGCCCACCTTAAAGATGTTGTCATACGCTTGATGAGCTAAACCATGGCATCATGCAGAATTGCTGTCTGTAAAATTGCTGTAGAGAAAGGAAATCAGCCAATCTTCCACTTTTACATGATTACTCATTTCATTGGACTCTTGTTACTTGAAATGTAATGTTGTTTGCTAACATGTATCTGTTACTAAAACCCTGGGGGTCTGGACTCTCTCTTAGTGTTTTGCGGGAGAGCTATGCACTTTCCTGGCTAATACAAGTCATTAGAAAGCTTTTCTTCCAAACAGATCCTCCTCCTTCTCATTCCTAAATGTGCAGCCTCTGCACTTATGTGGCGAAGCACTCTTTTTCAATCTAAATGCCCACAGAAATGAATTTCAGCACACAGCTGGGGCACCAGTGTGTAAGGTTAAGGATTGCAGCAGCCATGCAACAGAAAACAGCTTGTTGTTCGCAAAGTGCCTGGGAGCATTCTCATCAGCCTTAACACCAGCCTAACACATAGCAGACTCTTGTGCTTATTTACAGAGCCTAAATGCAAACAAAACCCTGAAAGGACCTAGAGATAGGGGAAGAAGAAGAAGACAAAAGCACAAGGACTTATTTGCTTATCTTAAGATCAACTCCAAGAAGACTTCTTTCACTCTCACTTAATGAGCCATACCTGAGGACCCACTTCTTACCTAAGCTTCATGTCTTTAATACTCTCCTCTGACAGAAAACCTCAGTTCATTTGCTTCCCCTTCCTTGGGGTCCCCTGGGCTTCTCTTCAGCTTCAAGTCACTCTTCACTCCTGGGATTATCGGTATTAATTTATTCGGGATGCATTTTCCATGCTCCTGCCCCAAGGCTAGTGTCTGCCTTCAGCTCTGTAGGGATGCTGATGGCTTTTTTGGTGGGCAGAGACCGTCCTCTCCCATCCTGGTAGCAAACAGATATCGCTGATAATGACTTGGCTGAACTGTCAGCAAGTCGTTAACCTTTGTTAGGGTAAAATGCTTTCCCACCTGGTGAAGTCATACTCCAATCTCATATTGCAATCTGTTCAATTAATAGGGCATTTCCAACAACACACACACTGACAATCACACTTTATAAAAAGAAATCTAAACAGCTTCAACAGATATGTCTCATTACCAGTCCTAGACATGACATTAATTGTTATTTTGGGGTGTTAATGGTGATACCATTCTCATCCATGATGAGACTCATCTTATTTAGGTCAGGAAATTTAGGGGATTTTTGAGCTTGACCCTTCTCCCTGCTGAAAGTCATCAGCATCTGTCTGTGTGCTGGCTGAGCATCAGCTGACATGGGAGTTTCTTGTTCCTAAAAGGGTTTCTTTTTCTTTAGGGAAACTGTTTAGAAGCCACTGGCAACCCATCAGGAGCTTGCTGAGTGATGGCTAACCTTTGCTTCAGAGGCACAGCTGCTGATTTAATACTCTGTAGCTGGACGTGAGGGTAAATCTGCGACATCTTGGGGCTACTTGAGGTACTCATATGTAGTGATATCTGTGATGTTTGCAGTGGTGCCGGAAAGGTGTTGCGACATGAGGAAAAAGTTCCCTTTTTTTGCTCTCTGTATTTTAACTAGACTTGCCTTCTTTGGTGTATGGTGAGTACTGAAGTTATAAACACAACAGTCCATATGCTTCAGCCATGTGAGCTAAATGTTTATATACGTGGAAGGGTGGGTTCATCTCACCTAAAGGTGGTCATTTAAAGACAGGTATTGGCTCCTTCCACGTCAGCATCTAAGACAGGGCCCTGCAGAGAGTGATTCAGTCTGCTACTCCTTAGATACTACGCCAAGATGGGGTGAACTGCCCTTGGGGAATCCCTGTGGGTTGTAGAAGGGGTCTCGCTGACAAGGTTAGAGAGACGTACTCCCAGAGGCGTGTGCCTTTTGCTCCCTTTGTGGAGTACCAACAGCAGGGATCAGTACCCGATATGCCATGCCTGCTAAAATGGCCAGGATTCTTTTACAGAGGATTTAATCAACCACATCCCTCCTTTCTTTTCTTTTTTTTTTTTTTTTTTTTTTAAGTTCTAAGATTTGTGGCATTTGCCACAGGTTTGCCAGGAAAATAGCAGATCCCTGGAACGGCATCTCCAGTCTGTGACAAAGCATTTGCAAAGAGAAATGCCCCATGAGCACGCACTGTCCCAGCTTTTCTAGTGCTCGTTGGCGATGCCGGCTGCTCGGGGTTACGTGCTGAAGCTACTGAGAGCAGCGAGGCAGGGATTTTCCAGAGAGCTACCAGGGAATTAAATGTCTGGATTCCTTTTACATTCCACAGGCTCGGCCGCTGACTTGTGCCCTCAGGTTCACTTTCCAGTTCAGCTGTGGTACTGGAAAAACACTCCATTGAGAGGACTATACCCACTTGCCAGGCAGCCGGAGGGTGCCAAGAGCAACATTAGCAGAGTTTATCAGACAGACGGCCAGGGCACTAGCACAGAACTATCTCAGGAATCTCAACACTGTTACCACAAACCTATCTTCAGTTTTGATTTTGAAAATATGTTCTCCTTACTCAGGAGAAACACCAGATAAATTATGCAGTCCTGCCTCTCCCAGGAGTGAGCCAACAGCTACAATAGCTAAAGGTACCCCTTGGCTATATTTTTCACGTTTCAGCATGGTAGTAGCTTAACATCGAAATTCAGAATTGAAAAGAGTTGAGGAATTGAATTAAATGAAAATGCCTCCTGATGGTCTGTTAAGTTACAAGCCCTGTCCTTCTGATGGTTGAGTAATGAAAGCAGTGGCATCAGGTGCCGTGCATACCTTTTGGTAGCTCGGGGCACTTTTAGGAGACTCCTAAAGCCCCACATCTCACCTCTCAGAAGCTCTGCTAGCCTGGTGGGTCAGCAGCCAGCAGCAAGCACTACGCTCAGGGTGCTTGCGGGCTGTTGTCCTGCCTGATGCGTGGGAGATCCAAACCAAAGACCCCAAATAATACAGTTCAAGGTAGTAGCCAAGGCTCTGTAGCTGGGGCCATATGACTCATCTCCTCTGAACTGGCAGGAAAGTACATGCAGCATCTGCACTGCTGTGTTTTACCATTGTTATTCAGGGAGCAAAACACATTAAGAGCAGGGGAACGTAAACGCAGGCAGGAGAGGATGAGCCAAAGCATGCTACAGAGGTACCTGTTTTTCTCCATCAACTTTAAGAAAACCCACTGGTGACCCTGGAGATAAAATCCTGTACTGTAGACATCAGAAATCAGGTGAGACAGGTCCCACTCCAGGTGTTCAGGGGCAATGTGACATGTAAGCAGAGGTCAGTTTGAAGTTGGCCATTGAAAACTGATGATTTGAAATCAATGGGAAGCCAGGGATAAAGAGGAGTCAGGCTTCTGGTACTTTTGGCTTGGTCTTGCAAAAGTGTTTCTGAGCTTCTATCATGTGAACGCCGCCTGCATCTTTGTGGCCAAAGTCTTTAAATATGATTTATATTAACTCTGTTTCCTCCTGAGGACGACTGCATGTGCAGTCCAGGACAGAGGGAAGGCTTCAGTATTAGGTCATGGTCATTTCAGAAGGGAGACAGGAAATGAACTTAATTTTTGTGTATGGGAGTATAAGGTGCTACAGGGTTGTTAATCGATCACAAATATAAAAAAAAAACCAAACCAAAAATCAATTTAATGAGTGGTGAATTTACCATATTTTCTAATAGAATGAATTGTAGAACGATTTGGGTTGGAAGGTCATCTAGTCTGACCCTCCTGCAATGAGCAGGGACGTCTTCAACCAGATCAGGTTGCTCAGACCATCGTCCAACCTGGCCTGGAATGTTTCCAGGGATGGAACATAAATAGAGCCAGGTAAGTACACTAGCCACTTCCAACAAATATTTGCTCAAATTTTATCATGCCTTTAGTTCGGCCACACTCATACTCTCTGCTGTTTACCATTCCCATGCTCTTCTGTCCCAGAAGCTATGGAGAGATTATCAATTTTAATTTTTTCATAGAGTTTACCTGATAAAGCCAGGATAAAAATGGCCTAGGAGCTTATGACATTATCTAAGCTACATAGGTAATGGTAGCAAGTGAAAGCTAGGAAATTGGAAAAAGCTGCTACCAAATACACTCACATAATTCATATGCATGCACTTAACTCATATTTTAATTAAATAAGAAGTTAAAACCCCTGTAGATGTTGTGCTCAGAGCTCATCTTTCCCTGAGCAATGCAACAAATTATTTCTTTGCAAATCAACAGGAGACACTAACTTCCAGAATGTAAGGTTTTTTTATTCAATTATAGTTATTTACACTCTAAATATTTTATAATATTTTGACTACTATAGAATAAGTTGTTTTCTAAGTAAGTATTGGTTTTGCACATAAAATGTCACAAAATTAGAAGCCATATGTTAAAAATCTCATGAAAGAATCTAAAATTAAGTAACAAATGTTAAAATAAAATCAAATTCACTTGGAAATCAAGTGCATTATTAGGGAGTTTTTAAATGGATATTCAAAATTTTCCTAAACTATATACTTCTCCAACCAGTGGCAGATGTCTTTAATGGAAATTTCTTTTTGTGAGATTTTTACAAAAAAAGATTTTTTTTTCTGAATCAGAACAAAAAAGTTAAAATATGACACACACACACCCTTGGATTGGATATCCCAGCTGTGCAGCAGTCCACTGAAAAATACTTTGTGTGGTTGTTAGTACTGTATTATTCACCATCTGTCCTCTGGGAGAGCTAGTATTATATATGCACTGACATTTGTCCTTGTTTTGCACTCTGTGTGTTGAGAACATCTGTGTACCTCCACTGTTAAGTCTCCAGAAATGCAGACACAACTAAGGTCCATGCACCAGCTCTGTAGAATCTAGATCCTACTAGTAAAGAGCATGCAACCCAATCTCCGTTCATTTCTGGGGGGAAAAAAATCAGTCTGGAAATTTGATTTGCCTCGAATCAGCCATAAAGCATTAAAAAGCACAAGCTTCTTAATTTACACAGTCTCAAAACTGCAGGCATTTCTAATATCATTTTTAGCCTTTCTTCAGTGGTGACAAGTCCTGAGGGGGTAAAGGAGTAGGATGAAGCAGTGACTGTTGGCATACTCTCTAGCCCAATTATCACTTAATCAACCCTTGCAGTGTCAAAAAAGAAACGCACAAATGTCAATCCATTTTCAACTCTTGGCTCCCTTGTGTCCCAGGAGCTCCCCTTATTTTAAGCATTTTAAAAACAGTTTGTGAGACTCTGAGCTTTTTCTTTTTATTATTTTTCATCTTTTACTACTGCTACTAGTTTCCTCTCTTCAAAACCTTTTGTACACAGTCTCATGGAGCAACCTGTTAAAGCCCCATGCTGCTTCTAAGACATTTCCCAGACTGTTTACCTCTTTACTAGAGCAAAATAGGAACCCTGAGCATGATGAGCATTGAAGATAATTGAGCAAAGAAAACCTAAGTATTTATTTATATTTCTTTTGAAAGAAAATGGAGAGAAAATTGGATTTGGATCTACTGGATCATGTGAGAGAGGAAGAAAACAGAAAGCCATGCTTATCCTGGAGGTGGAACTCCATCACAGCCCCAAATCCACTGGCTTGGAGGAAGTCCGTACTTGCTGATGAACTTTGCTTTGCCCCTAACCACAACAGTAGCTTCTAACCACCTCCTTGACTTTTCTGGGATGCCTCTCCCAGTTTCTAGTCCTCACACTTACAGTGTTGAGCCATCACTTTTTAAACCTGTAGCACGACTGACGGCTCCCTTGCTATCGCTGTGCAGAGGGAACGTCTCTGCCCTTAGACACGGCAAGGGCAGCGGTGTGCAAAGGTAACACCCGTGTTACCTCTTCAATGGCACAGGCAGAAATAGAAAGGCTTGAAGTGAACCACTTTTTTCTTGGATGGTGCTGAGGCGAGAGGACTGGAGAAAAGGAGTGCTCACACTGATTTGGGCCAAGCATCTAAGGGGCACCTGGTAGAAAAGGTCTGTATGCAGAGGCTGTCAAGGGCAGGAGCCAGGCTAGCAGCTGGCAAGGTAATGCAGAGTGCCCTGGCTGAGAAGACTTACGTTGACACTAAATGAAATGAGTATCCAAACACAACCTTTAGCCTTGTAGGTGGAAAAGCATCTTCCCAGTTCTTAATATCCCCATTGAAAAAACAGGTTATTTTTGGAATGTATAATATATAGCAAAGTAAATATTCCCTTTCTCAAAAAAAAAAAAAAAAAAGTGCACCCATTTTTGGCTTATCTTCAAACACCTTAAAGTCCAAGCAAGAACAGAAAATTATAGTTTTCCTTTTGGTAGTCATCTCTCACACAAACAAAAAGCACATTACTTTTGTGAAATACCCACATGAAACCTGGAGCTCCCCTTGGAAAAGCACTACGTTGGTCCAATATCCTCACAGACAGGATCAAAACCAGCACTCTGTTGGGAAAGCCGGTAGACTTGGCAGATCTGAGCGTGTTTACTGTCATGGACCCTATGCATACAGATTCAGGTGATCCTGCCAGGAATCAAAAACTCCTGCAATGGCAACTTGGTTTTGAGGAATAAATAGGGACTTAGTTTGCTGCTGGGTTCACTGAATAGTATTTGCTTGTATTTGTGATTTTAAGAGATTCCCCTAACACCATGCTAAGCATAGTCATTGGTTTTGCTTATAAAATGTCCCCTTTTTCCAAGGAAACCCATGGTTCTGACTGACTGATTTCTTTTTAGATGGGAAGTACAAAGTTTACCTGAAAATCCTTGGATGATAGAGGTAACTTTATTTTCTAACTAGCAGTTCTTAGTTCTTAAGCAAGTAACACTGAGGGTTTCACTTCCAAGCTCACCATTCTGCAGAGGGAGACATGTTCAGAGGAAAAGATACATTTAGCCTTAAGATTCTGAGAAAGAAGTTTTAAGAGCACCTTTAGTAACCCCTAACTGCAACATACTTCTTAGCATCTTCTCTCTGTTATCATTTTCCCTCATTGCCAAAAGACCTTTCAGAATACCGTCATTTGGGGCTCTTTCAGAAAAGCCCAACTTTCAGACTATCAGAAAGCCCAACTTCATATTGGAACTGCTCAGCTTCACCATTAAAATCAGGCCTCTGATTTTTAAAATTGGGCAGTTTTTTTTCTTTAAGGCTGGGCACACAGCTTCAAAGGCATAAAAAATAACTGGCATTGACAGAATGTTTCTATGTTGTCAAATTAAAGTGCTCCCCTACCACTTGCCAGGCTTTCAGTCCCTATACATGTTATTTTCCACACAACCTACTTTCTAAAGTGAACTAAAAATTACGCTGGGGTGAATTGGATGTGGCCTAGTAGAGTGTCCACACAGTGATGTGGATGCTATAGAGCAGACATGAGCTGTGCCACAAGGAGCTCCTTCACCCTCTCATCATCCCCCATCACTGTTCTGGAGGCTCCAGGGTCTTCCAAAACCTCATGCCAAGCCCCTGCACACACACGTACGTCACTTAAACATGAGTGTGAAGGGTTAAAATGTTATCTATCCTTGAAGCAGACACTAAGAAAACCAAGATCTTGTTGACATTTGTCTGGATATGGCCAACACACCTGGCTGCTGCTACCAGGAGACCCTCCCCAGCAGCAGTACAAGGAGACAGTGCTGCAGGTGATTCAGCACAGAGCCGTGAAGCTGGGGAACAACGCCTGCTGCCCTGCTCTGAACCTCCAGCCTGAATTATCCCACCATCGTATGAGCCTACGAAATGCTAAGGACCAGGTACATACGGATTTGGGAGAGAAGCTGGAGCTTGAAGGCAGCTGCATAGATATGACAACGTTTCCAGGTTATTTTTGCATCTGTGCTGAAGTCTCTTCTCCTCACATACACAGTGGAGCCTGAGAGCCTGTGTCTCAGCCTTGAAGGGACCAGACTGGTGCTACTCAATTCCTAGCGCACAACAGGCTCAGGACACAATCATAGTGGTAAGGCAACAAGACAGAGAGTTGGGATGTTTCCTACCTACTTCTCGGGGTCCTCCTGGGATGCTAGGCTCCTCAAACGTTGTGTTCATCATCTGCCCAGGATGGATTTGCTCAGAGTAGGTGATGGAGGGGAACCAACAAGATATACCTTGAGTTTATGGTGTGCTCCTGGCACTGTGCTGTGTAGATGCCACTTGTTCCCTCCAAAAAGAAATTTGACCATTCGTCCACTATTTATGGTATATGGCCATGCAGGTGATACGAGCATGACTACCTCAAGCAGCTGTAGCAATTTATTTTCTATCTAACATGCACATGCAACACTTCACCCCAGTGCAGGTCACCCATGGCAATGGGCCCTGCAGTTGAAGTGACCCCTGAAGATCTTTCCAGCCATGTGCATGCAGTTGCAGAATATCATACCCTAAAAGACCAACTTGCAGTAAGGTTTACATATGGTGCAAGGGGGAATCCAGTGCTACAAATTCCTTATTGGAAGCTGAAGTCAAATAGCACCTTCCAGAGCCTCTGAGTACTAGGAAGTACCAGGTTCTTCCCCCAGAAAGCCTTGTGTGTGTGCGCTGCCCGGATCTGCTGTCAGCTCCATGTCTGGAACACAGAATTTTGCTTCTTTCTACTACCTACAGCTGGGCAGCGTTTGAGCCCCAGACTCATTACTGGAAGGGAGCAGGGTCTTGGGACACTTGGATTTTGCTCTACCTTCAACTTGTTGGGATTTCTCCAGGCTTGAGAAGTGCAGCTGAGGTGGGATTTCTGTGTTTGATGTGAGAATTAGCAACATCTTCAAGTATTACACATACAGGAGCCTCCCATTTCCAGGACGTGGAAATTTTTCCTTCCACGGCTGTTGCTGAAGCTTAAACAGACAGTCATCTCTTTAAATCACCAAAACGAAACCTTTGTTTATTGTAGACTATCTCCGTGCTTGGGACAACAGCAAAAGCAGAAGATGATTCATCGGCACCTTCTACTGTGTCTATGACAATTTGTCATGGACAGAAATAAAGGAGATGCTGTGAGGGCAAATCTCCTCAGATCTCTTGAACATGGTAGACTTTTCCTGGTTCAGACTGATGTTTCCAGGTTTCCAGTGGCATTTTCCAAAGAGTGTTCTATATACACTGCCTGAGTATGCTAGTGCTATGGCAGCCATTGCTCAGCCCAAATAAATCTTCATCATCAAGCTCCTTAGAGCCTTAGCATCAAGCCAGGGTGATTACGCCTGCAGAAGAGAGGGGTATGGAGAGGGGATAGATGTGTGGTAACTTGTTTCAGTGGCTGGAAATCACCCTTCTGGAAGATAACAAATACAATCTCTGCCAGGCAAGTTAGACCTGAGGAAAAGAGTTCATTTTTCGGAATTTCATTTTGTTTCTTTACAACCGTTAGCTGCAACTCTCTGTGTGGAGTGTGTGGAAATCAGCATCACGAGGCAGGAAGTTAGTATTAGTATTTTATTTGTTGTACTTTTAAGATGAAACCTCTAACAGACTGGCATAACCTGGCATCCAGAAGAGCCAGGATGAAGCACAATCCCTGGTCAGGCACTGGCTTCCCACCCTGAGACGTACAGATAGGTCAGGTCTCCTGCCAGCACAGGAGTGGAAGAAGGGTCTGTCCTGCCTCCCTTTAATCCCAATGTTTCCTAAAGAAGTAATGACATGGTGGTTCCTGACCCTCTCCATCCTCATTAGACCCTGAACCAAGCACTCCTGAAAGCCTAGGTCCTGTGAATAAATGATCGCTATGGAATTGCAAATTCTAATTACCAAAAAAGAGAGGAATTCAGAACTTCTGTGGGTTTACTGAAGAGCTAAAGACATGGCCCAATAAGCCAGAAAAGCTCTAAAATGAGATGGTAAATAAAACCATAAAACTTACTCAGAAGAAAACCCTTTACTAAGTCTTTTCAGTTACTTTGTAGGTCTGTCTCTTCAGTATTTGAGTGACTGGAATAGCACAGACCAGATCCATGAATTGCATCAAATCCAGGTGCTTGCTTGAAGACAACATTTAACCATGCAAATGAACATTTTTGTGTTCCAGGTAAATTCCAGCAGCTACTCATGTGTGCCAGCAGCTGCTCTGAGTCTGCAACTACTCTTTGTTTTCACCCAAACAAGTTTTTGCATGTGCATCCATTGTGCCTATTTATGAAAATGTCATTTGTAAATATTTACTTTACATTTTAATAACTTTTATTAACACCCCTCAAGAAGATATTACCTTTGCAGCAACTGCCTCAACATGGACAAATACTTAGGTTGAGATTTAAGAGATATTTCTCTGCGGTGAACGCCAGCTTAAACTGCTCCTACCCCCTACTTCTTGAAGCATCTGTGTCAATCCTATCATCTTATCATTTCCTTTTCATCTATAGCCAAGTAAATATCTTCAATTAGACTCAAGTAATGTAGATTGTGCCCTACATGGAGGCCTGAAATTAGACCACATCTTGGCAACTTCGATCTTCTTATCATTGTATCATAATTATCATTAATGCCTGGATTTGGAAATTGGTGCTGCTAGAGCTTAGATGACTTCTCAGATTCATGCAGTGAGGCAGTAACAAAGATAATAAAACTCTTTGTCACCACAGTCACTTCAAAAAAAACCTTTACCTTTCTGAAGTTATGTCCAAGGGTAATGGCCTTAGCAGTCAAGCCGTTGACCCAGAAGCTATTTTGTTGTATCTTTAGCCAAGATGCCTTCACCTCGTCGATTCATCTTTCCTGACGGATCAGTGAAACACAGAGGGCTCCGCATTTTCCTGGGGTTTCCTTCGGAGTAACAAATGGCTAGGGTCAGCTCCAGCTATGCCAGATGGTGCTGCACACAGACATTCATCCATCTCCGGTTATCAGCAGGTACCCTGCTGCCGTGCGGGTCACGTCTGAAGTAATTACATGTTGATAGCCTCTTTGTTGAGAACTGCAACAGGGCACAGCTTCACCCCACAGGCTGTTGCATGTGTTTCAACTCAGCTTTCAGGTGGGAACCATCCAAAGCACTCAGTGCTTAATCTGTAGCCACAGCTGACCACATCCGACGGTCTCTGGGTCTTATGCGGGGTTTGTATTAACTAGTCAGGGAAAAGTCAGACAGGTGTCATTGCTCTTCTTCCACAAGAGACTTCAGGTCAAGTCTTGTGCGCTTCCCATGAATTGTCAGGCGTGTTCTGCTAGAGCCATCACACTCGCATCACCAAACTGTCCTTGATAGGACCTTCCCTTGTTCTTGATGACATGAATACCTTGGTTAGCAGAGCAGCAGAGGTGGGAAATCTACAGATACCGTGTAGTTTTTATTATACTAATACCAACTCCCATTTCCAGTCCACATGGGCTTGTGGGATAATTCATTTCAGTCTACTGCACAAAGGTGCTTGTGGGAGCTGCTGGGACACAACCCGTTGTCATCTCCTCACAAGCCAATTTGTCCAGCACCTTGTGGTGGGTCAAAGGCTTCCCAATTAGATTAATTTTTAGCCTGAAGATACTGTATGTGCAAGCTCTCCTTAGTGTAGAGGGCACTTTTAGCTAACACTTTTACTGCTGGAAGTAACCAGAGATTATTGCTCTTCTGGGCACTCTGCAAGGAGGGCTGTTCATTGAAACAGGCTGATGTACAACCCTGAAGGTTATTTGCAAGGCTTGTGGTGCTGGTTTTGAGAGGGTTGATATCCCTAAGAGTCTGCTCCTGGTTTTGGTTTGGCTGTTCTGCTATTTCAAATAACACCAACGGCTCCCAGGGGAGAGGATGGACTTAGTTCTCCCTGTTATTCATTGCCACTAATAAATACCAAATGGCAAACAGCAGCTAGACTGGAGGATACCCTGCCCTCCCCCAGACTCTGAGATCCCCCAGAGAATGCCACCACTGCCCACTAAAGCAGAAATATCAATCATTGCCAAGAAGAGTTTATTCCAGCCATCCTGGGCTTCCCAGTGTAAATGCAGAGCAGCTGGGCCAAGAGCAGCGGGCTCCTAGCAGCGAGCCTGCTGGGGAGGGAGCGTGGCCCTCCGAGGAAGCTCTGGGATGACTGGTGGAGCTACTGGGAAGTCACGAAGGACCAACTCGGTGCTGTGGTTTCACAGCCAGAAGAGAGTGCAGGGCTGTGCGCTGCGCTGGGTAAACAGAAACGAGCTGATCTGTAAGGAACGCATGACAGTACAGCATGTTTGGTGAGTCAGATTAATTCCTAGAAAGAAAAAAGGATAAAAACCTATCGACATGACTCCTTAATTAGGCAGCTTTTGCTTTCTTTACGCAGAAGGCAATTAAGCCAGTGCTGGGAAAGGCTGTTCTGGTGTCTCTACAAGAAACCGGAGCGAGCAAAGGCAAGCTGCCCTCTGCCCTGTGTCCCTGCAGAGCCTCGGCATTGCTCGCCTGATGTTGGAAACAAAAAACAACACTTGCGGGAGCTGAGCTGCCTGGAGACGCCATCCACTCTGCTTGATGTGTTTGCTGGCTCGCAGGCAATCTGGCAGAGTCCTTCCACCTGCCAGGCTGCGGGGGTTTCGGCGTGCCGTCATACCTGCCGGCATCCTCCTCCCGCTGCTCCGGCAGAGCAGAAGCGCTGGTGCGGAGCGTGCCACGGCCTCCCGCTGCCCACGCTGCTGAGGCTCTCCAGCACGGTCAGAAGCACGTCTTACCTCTAATTGCCCTCCGGTAAGCACGGGGATGGACACTGCTTGTCTTGTGAATGGGGGAATAAAAAGACCGGAGGCAGGTTGCCTGCTTCACGCTTCCTACCAGCCCCCTCTCC
Source organism: Elanoides forficatus (assembly GCA_025311575.1). Classification (NCBI taxonomy): domain Eukaryota; kingdom Metazoa; phylum Chordata; class Aves; order Accipitriformes; family Accipitridae; genus Elanoides; species Elanoides forficatus. The sequence continues at coordinate 29,903,831 of JAOBAS010000008.1, read as the reverse complement.
GTCTTCCCCAACTCCAGGAGATAACATCCCTCTGGGAGCTGCCTCTCCTGCTGACAGGGAATGACCAGGGGCAGGCGTGCTTGCCTCCTGTGCGTTTTTGAGCTCCAAACTCAAGTGTCAACCGTGACAGCTCCAGCTGAGCCTGTGGAAGTCCCTCAGGCAGTTACTGCGACTTAGAGCACAAAAAGATCAAGATCAAATGATTAATATAAATAGTGTTTTCCCTAATTTATTAAATGCTCCCAGCTCCCCAGATGAAGCTGAAGGAGCAGCCTCAGTTATTTTGCAGCTGCTGTTGCAGCCTGGTTCCTCAGCAGCCCCTTCACAGTGAAACCTGTATCCTACATAATTTGAGATTTCAGCTCCCAGATGACCAGCCAGTTGCTCTCCCATGGAGAAAAGGAAACAAGGACAGAGAGAGAACTTTGTGGTTTCATCAAATCAGATTGATGTCTGCCTCAGCTCTTGGGCTCCTCTGCAGAAAAGCATCACCTGGAAATCTGACATTGGGGCTATCTGAGCAAAACCTTGCGTGCTACGGGTTTGATAAGGGATTTGAAGTATTACAGGGCATTACCTTGGCCTCTGAAAGGCAGAATGGGAAGTTCTGTAGCCTTCCGATAGGGGCTGCAAAATATTCAAAGTATTTGAAAGCAATATTAAACTCACCAAACTTCAGACGTGTTGGCAATACAGAAATGCAGTGTTTCTTGCCAGCTCTGGTCAGACAACCACTTCTTGGCTCCAGAAGCACAGATTCCTCCCCACCACCTTGCCACTGGGCAGCTTTGGGAAACCTGGCTCCCCTTTCTCTGTCTCCCTCTCCCCTCAGGCACATTTTGTCTCATCTCTGCTGACTCTAGGTTCTCCTGGGTAGAGGTCTTCTCTTACCTATCTTAATACAGCCTCCAAAACTGCACTGATTGCAGCTTCTTGGTGCTACTTATTATAAATGAGTCAGAGAAAACAGGGCTAGAAAAGACCTTGCGAGGTCACCTGGTCCATCTGCCTGTTCCACAGTCGATCAACAGAGACAGATACTGATCTAATCTGTGCTGGACCTCTGCCACCTCCTGCTCTGGCACCGTGATGGAGGCTGCACAATTTTCCCTGATAACCTATTCTGTGGCTGTACTATTATCTTTACCATGAGAAAGCTTTCCCAAGTACCTAAGCAAAATCTTCCTTTTGATAATTTAAGCCCCTTCCATTTTGTCTTGTCCTCCAAGGACATGGAAAGCATGCCCTTCTCCTAGCTAGCAATATTTATTCTATTTGAAAACTGGGACTATATACCCACCACCACTACCCTCACCACCACCTTGGTCATTTCTTCCATAGACTAAACAATCCCAGAGACTTCCCTCACAGGTATCAGTGCCAAAAGCAGCAAAGTCTTGACAATAATTTTAGTCCCACTAAAGGGAACCTTTGAATATCTGTATAAGTAGCCAGTGAATTATCCAACAGCGCAATACCCAACCCGGCAAGCAGAAGTGACTAAATACATCACTTCCACACATGTGCTGATATCCACCGCTGTCTGGCTCCACATAAGCCCGAAACCCAAAGTGAAACTCAGCCCGCACAGAAAGCTTGCACAGATGTATGCAAATCCACTGGCTTCGTGTTGCTTTGCTTAGCGGCAGTTGGATGTGGGCGTGATGGCTGGCTAGGAGAGGTGAGGGAACAGCAGCCACCTTGCACCTGGACGGGGAGAGGCTATCCTCCCCGAGCCTGTCTCTTGAGTTGCCTGGGGCCAGCTGGCAGGGATGGGACGGGATGGGATGGGATGGGGCAGGACAGGATGGGATGGGATGGGGCAGGACAGGAGGGGATGGAATGGGATGGGATGGGATGGGATGGGCTAAGATGCCAGCCAGTTGGTGCCAGTCACCCCCAGGTGACTATTTCTTAACATGTACCAAATCTACGCAAACCAAACCCATTTTGCATGCACCCATCAAAGCAGCTTCCCCAGCAAAACCCGTCACGCTTTCTTGAAGTGCTTTGTGCAATATAATTTCCTTTCCAGTTACAACAGCCAGCAGTGACTCTCGGCTCTCTGTTTGTGTAAAGCTCTATCACATGCCGGATAACAGCCCAACAAGGAATTTATAAATATAGTCTTCTGAGGCAGTAATTGTCACTCCAGCCATCTGTTAAAATGGAGAGCTAGGCAGCGGCGCAGCAGAGGTAAAAATACAGGGGAAAGCATCGCAGCGGTGCCGTGGATAAGCCTCCGAGGGGGAGGAGGGGAGATGCCGTGATTTAGGATCTCACGGGAATTGCACTTTGATCATTGGCCATTGACCCTAGGGCTTATCCTGCTCACCGTCAAAAAAAATGCCCGATTTCCAAACTACATCAAATTTGCCAACTTTTGCCACTCCGCACCACCTTTTTGCCGTGTGGGGTGCAGGCCAGCACCCAATATTTTCTCCCAGCAGACTCCGGCGGCTTTGCCAGGCAGGATCAGCCGTGCCGCAGGTGGATGCCCACCCTCCGGCCCCAGCACGCTCCCCGGGGAGCCCCGCAGCACCAATTTGCTTTTTACCTTCACCCCGTGGGCACTGGCTCCCCTTCCAGCGGGCGAGAAGCATCTGGCAGAAGGCGATGCCCTGCGAGCCCCGGCGAGCTCGGTCCCGGGGCGGACACAGCCTGATGTTACAGGGACAATTTTGCAAGCGTTTACCGGTGCACGATGATTAACTAAAGCTACGACTGTCAAAAGAAAAGATAACCGAGGCGAGCTGGTGACGCACCCGGTGCTTTTCCCCCTCCACGGGTGCCACCCCGCTGCGGACGTGCCTCGAGAGCCGCGATGGGAGCTCCCGAAGGGGCTGCCTGCCGAAATGCGGCCCCGGGGCAGGACTGGAAAGACCTGTTGCTGCTCACGTTGCCGGAGCCGTGAGGGCACAGGGCCAGGAGGAGAGGTGTGGTGGAGGCCGGCGAAGCCGGCGTCACCGCCTCCCGTGCCGTCACCGAGACCCCTGCGCTCGGCAAAGGGTCGGGGCGACGTTAGCAGCTGGCGGCGGAGGTGGCTGGATGCATCCCGCAGCCCGGAGCGTGAGCCCAAACCCCCGCAACCCCCACGAAAGGAATAGACCCATTTCATTCTGCCCTTGGGTAAGGCTGGGTCTGCAGGTCCCTGACCCGTGGCCAGGACCCCCAAGTGCTCAAGGAATAACGTCCCATCTGGAATTCGGAATGGGGATGCCCCGAGGCAGCTGGTCCCGTGCCCCGGTCCCCATCTGCCACTGCTCTGCCTGCGGCACAAAGCGCCTGCAAACCAGTTCAGCCAGGGGAAAAAAAAAAAAAGAAAAAAGGAAAAAAAAAAAGGCAGCTTTATTTCTCCCTGACATTTAATAACCTTTATTGTCCTCCAAGCGGCAGTTTCCCATCCCGAGATCCAGCAGCACGGCTGATCTTCCTCCAGGCTGGAAACGCTTTAAAGCCCAGCAGCCGCCCCGTCTCCCCACCCTCCACCAACAGCGAGAAACCCCGAAAGGTTCAAAAGGCACAAAACAGAAGGAAACACCGCAGGAAGCAGCAGCCCTGGATGCCGGGGCCAGGCTGGCTCCTCCGGAGCTCGCTGCAAACCCCGCATCCCTGCTGCCTCCCGCCGCTCCCGGCTTCGCCTCACAGCATTTCCCGGGCTGCTCCGGTTATTTTTCAGCAAGGAGCTCGTACAAAAGGTGCCAGGGCCGCAGCAAAGCATCCGACCCATTGGATATGGTAGTTCCTAGGCAAGAGGGGAGAGCCACTGACAACTCGCAGGAGGCAAAAGGAGAAATTAATGGTGCTGCAATTCCCACTGCCTCCGTCATTAGGAAAAGAAAATGCATTCGAGCATCCTCACTCGAATGCACAATGTAATTTGTTTCAAGTTTAATATCATCCTCTTTCCCAGAGATGGGCTGAAGCTGGGAAAAGTCTCTGGTTTTATCGGCCGCGCTTCAGGGCAGATGCAAGGCAAAGGAGGGGATTTGCAGACACTTGTATGAAGGGGGAAAAATCATCTAAACCTGCACGGTGTTGGTGCTGTAAGAGGCAATCGGCCACTAAACTGTTACAGACATTATCACCCGCAGCTGCTTTCTAATAAAATAGCTAACTAGCTCAACATTTAACTTAAGTCTTTTTCTCCTACCCACCAAACTCTGCACGGCTGAGACTGCCTGGCATCGCCGCGCTCCTACACGAGCCAGTGGCATCACCTCCCCTGACAGCACGAGTTTTGGGGCAGGACGGGAGAGGGATGGGGGAAATCCCAGTTTTACCTGGGATTTAATCCTCTCCTCGAGCCCTGGGCTTTGCGCAAGGAGGTTGGGATTTTCCCCAACCCGGCTCGTGGTGTTTCCTCCTCGGGGCCTCTTGTTTGCACAGGCGGCTGCAAACGTTTCCTCCTCCCGGTGCCTCGAAACGGCTGCGCTCACCCTTCGACGTGGCTCCGGCGGGAGCAGCCCGGCCGGGCATCGGCACCCACGACTCCCCAAACCCACCGACGCCACTTAGTAAGGCATCACATCTGCCTAGCTCATCCCCCCGAAAAGCTACAGAGCTCCCCTGCACCTTCTGCTGCTGGTTTTTAATGCAAGAGCACGGCTGGGCCGTCAGCCGTGTCACGCTATGTAATTCAAGTCAGGTCTCCAGGTACTGCCGGTATAGAGAAATAATAAAATACAGACCTGGTGGTCCCACGGCAGCAAAATCGCTGAGCTTTTTCTCCAGGGCTGGAACAAGGAAGAGATAAAACACGCTTGCTCCAGAGCACAGGCAAACAACTGCTTATCACCACGTTAGCAGCCTCAAGGCTATTGCACAGCTTCAGGAAAAGTATTATTCCTCTCCGCTCACAGTAAAGTTTCTATTTTTGGCCCCTCCGTCACACCGAGCTGCCGCCTTCACCCGCACTGGGCTGGGAAACCAGCCAGCCCCGCAGCCCCAAGGGATCCCTGCAAAGCCCGTTTCCTCAGCGGCTGCCAAATTCACCAGCAAATGGCTAAACTTTTGGTAAAATGGAGACAGTTTTTGTTAAAGCTGCAGATTTCTTGCTGTTCACCTTGGTGTGATTTTTTTTTTGGTTTGGGTTTTTTTGTTTTTATCCCTTGAAATGGCTTCTTCACTGGGACATCTCTCTGGCGGAGACCCAACAGATCAACCCGCAGCAGGCCCTGGCTGGCATTGCCACTGATACGGCACCAGTTTGGGGATGTTTTGATGCTGGGGAGGGTCCAGCCAGGGCTACCAGAGGGTTTGGGGCTGGCATTGGCATCCCAGAAGATGCTCGCTTGGCTTGGGGG